>JAJPUD010016026.1:0-35389 GCA_023553655.1 Myrmecobius fasciatus | reverse complement strand
TTCCTTCCTTCCTTCCTTCCTTCCTTCCTTCCTTCCTTCCTTCCTTCTGTCCTTTCTTTCTTCCTTTCTTCCTTCCTACTTTCCTTCCTTCCTTCCACTCCTTTGAATTTTTTTTAGGTGAAGAAGTATTGGAATAGAGAGCTCTTACTCTGAGAATTTCAGAAGGCTGGAATGGTGACTCCTAGAGGTTCAGAAGCCATTGTCCTTGCTGGTGTTTGCTACCAGTTGAGCCCAGCTGACCAGCACAGCCTCAAGAAGTTCCTTGGGATCTGGCTCAACAATGGATTGAGCCCTGAAACCAAAGTTTGATTTCCACGAGTAAATGAAAAATGAAGTTAGTGAAATGAATACCTTCTAGCAACCATTTTAAAAATGGGAACCCACTCTCCTTAGGGATCAAAGTGGTATAGAAGAGTGGTTTGGGGGAATAGTTTATGTCGTTTCTTGTATCTTCTCAGTATTTTTTTTTGTAAAATTTAACTGATGTTAAATGAAACTTGGATGCTAATCTAAGTGGTTAACATTTGGGAGAACACCTGAAAATGGGACTTGAGAGAGTAACAGTAGAGAAAAATCTTTTGGCCCTCACCTGGAACTTTGAGGGAGGTGGGAGGGGATGAGAAATGCCATTCTTGCTCTGAACCTGACTTGGGAAAACAGGAAGACATTCTTACACAGTAGTAGCACTTCAAAGGGTTTAGAAAGTATTCATATAGTTAGTTAGATGGGACAGTGTGTGATAAAGTGCTGGGGAGTGAGCCAGGAATATCTGAATTCAAATCTCATCTCAGATACCTACTAGCTTTGTAAACCCGGGCAAGTCATTTAATTTCGTTTGCCTTAGTTTCCTCATCTGTAAAATGAGATGAAGAAGGAAATAGCAAGCCACCCCAGTATCTTTTCCAAGAAAGTCCCAAATGGGATCATAAAGAGTCAGACACAATTGATAAATGGCTGAACAACGTCTGAGCTGATGTGGAGGAACCCAGAGAAACCATGCAGGTCTAGCCTCTGTCATCAATTCTTTAGATAAATCACTATAAACAGATATTTCCCCCCATTTGTACAGTAAAGGGTTCTCCTGACAAGTGGTTGCCTAGTTTCTACTTGAACACTTACAGTGATAACAAGCCTACCCCCTTGCACAGCTTTAATTATCGTACACTTAGTCTGCAATCCCATAACTTCTACTTGTTTGTTCCACTACTGTCCTATATAGAGCCACATGGTAGTACTTGGAATATTTGAAGGCAGTTCTTATGTCCCCCCTATATCTTTTCTTTTCCATATTAAACATCACTACTTCCTTCAATGATTTTTCAAATGACACGGTTTCCCAGGACACTTCTTATCTTGGTCTCACTCCTCTGGATATTCTCCAATTTTATAAATATGTTTCTTAAAAAGTGTTGCCCAGAATGGAGTATCTTAAAGTGACCTGACAGGTATAGAATACGATGGAACTATTCCCTCCCCCCCCCAGAATACTTGACTTCTATTTAATGTAAGTTAAGATTGCATCAGTTGGCTTGGCTGCAATATCTCAAAGATCTTAACTTGTATTGAGCTGTCAGTCATATAGCTCCCTATGTCTTTCAAATAAACTATTGTGAAGTCATCTCCCCATCATCCTATGTTGAGGGTGGGGGAGGTTGAATTTTTAGACCTAAGGAAAGTACTTGACATTTATTTCTATTAAACTTAATCTTGTTAGTCCATATTACAGTCCTAAGATCTTTCTAAATCTTGATCATTAACTATTACTTCCAGTTTTGTATTGTATGAAAATATGATCAACACGTTTGCTATATATTGCCTCAAATCACTGACTAAATTAATAAATAGGGCAGGGATATAGCGACAGAGAATTGTGGCGTGTCATTAGAGATTTTCTTAATTAGTCACTCAATCAAAAAGCATTAATTACTTCTAATTAGTATTAATTAATTCTAAATTCCAGGACTGTACTAACTTCTGGGGATGTAAACACAAATCCAAAAGAAGTTCTCAGTTTAGCTAGAGGAAACAAAATGAATAATTACAGATATACACAATACATATGCAATGATACAAGATAATGATCAAGATTTAATGTCAACCCACTATGGGTATAGTTATTCAACTAGTGTGTGGAAAATGAGTCAATCTGTTTCAAGAAACTGAAACAAGAGACTCCCTATTGAATTTTGTGCTTGATTATTCAATATTTCACAGGTTCAGCTGGCCATAATAAAATAACCAGTGCTGAAGAATTCTGGTACCATCAGGAACCCACTAGGTTCATCCAGGTGGGTAGACCACCCAACATGGAGCATCTGGGAGCTGTGAATTATTCCATCTTTAGAATATGGCAAATAACTTTTCAAGTCCTACCCAAAGTAAGTCATAATTGATTAGCAAATGGAAAAACATGGACATACATAATACCTCCAAATGCTACCTAATGAAGTAGAAGAGGGAAAATACTGTAATTCAGACCCAGTTTTTATGAACTATTCACGATGCTATTAGTTTCCTAGTAATATTTTCTCAAATTTTTGGTACATTTTTATGACTTCAAATCAGAGATTATCAGAGATCCTTTCGGATTATCCAGCCTCTCTTCAGGGCTGGCATTGTAAATTTAGTAGATATATATACATTATTCAGGGCACGTGTGAATAATCTAATTTTACACTCTGCATGTAGGGTTACCAACCAGAGTTCAAATGGAGGTAGATACTCTGCCAAGATACCCTAGAAGCTCTCTTTTCCAATCAGTGGGAATGTTAGGTATTCCATTAAGGATTACAATAATGTATTCGATTCAGATTTCTTCTTATTAGCCTTGGGAATTAGGAAAGTATAAATGATATACAGTGTTTCACACAGATTTTATTTATTTATTTATTTTTTAGGAAGGGCACCTGGAGTTCTGAACTCAATATGTGAGGCCATCCAAAATCCCATGCAGTAAGCATTATAAACCAAAGACAAAATCCAATTCAGCTCAATTCAACCATTGTCAGCATTGTTGACAATATTAATCAGCAAACATTTTCTAAACACCTGCCATGTACTAGGCACTGAGCATTCAAAGACAAACACGGAACAATAGCCTCAAAGAGCTTATATTTTATAGGCATTAAGTAATATGTATTCAGGCCACTGCTTGTTGTGTGTAAGTTTGGCCTGATTTCTGCACTTAAGAAAATTAAAGTACACAAATCAGTGCTCTAAATAGGACTCCATTTTATTTTTGATTCAAAAATACTTTTTCAAAATTTATGACTATATAATAGATTGGTCCTACCTTTATTCAAGATATTTACATATACTGTTTGTTACTTAGAAATGAAATATCAGTCCAGTAAATGTGGATTCATTGAAGCAGTCACTTAACAAACATTCATTAAGTGCCGACTGTGTGCTTAGCACTGTGTTAAGCATTAGGGATATAAAAAAAAAGAGGCAAAAGATAGTTTCTACTTTTAAGGAGCTCACAATTAAATGGGGAAAGCAGCAAGCAAACACAAGGTGTACACAGAATAAATAGGAAAAAATGAAAAGAGGGAAGGCACTAGAATTAAGAAGGGTTGGAAAAGGAGCCCTATAGAAGATGGGATTTTAGCTGGAACTTGAAGAAAGTTAGGGAGATCGATGGTCAGGTTTGAGGAGGAAGAGCATTTCAGATGGGAAGAGACAGAGAAAATGCCAGAGCAGAAAGATGAAGTGTCTAATTCATCGAGCAGCAACGAGTGCCAAGCTAGGAGCTCCTGCTGCTGCCATGGTGGGTATATAATTCACTAACTTCTTGCTTCTCTGAAAATGTGTCCTTCTGTATTCCTACCATGTTGCCTCCATGAATACTTTTTTTTTTTTTTTTGTATATAACCTAAAGGGAGATACGGGTGTTTTAGGGAAGGTTGCCCTAATTAGTGTGAAACATCTTGAATTGCTGAAGCTCTAATTGACATGAAACAGCCTCTGGAAGCTCTGGGAAATGAAAAGTGATGCAATGTTCTCTGACACTTTAATGGATCCAGATTTCATCAGAGAAGGTACTCCCTCCACCCATGAAGAACCCAACCTCTCCACCCCTTTTCATTGTGAGTGATGCTTATCTGCGTCTTTCCTTAAATTCTCCACCCAACATGCAGGTATTGTCAATAATCCCAAATTTCTCCCGAATCACTGTAAAAAAAAAAAATCCATCTTTTGAACACCATTATTTTCCCCCATGATGAGGAAGTCTTGAATGGCTTCAAGTTTTGGAACCTCAATATCAGAAGAATCAAAATCCCTAGGAAGCTGAAAGGAAGTGGGGAATGGCATGGTAGGCCCTCAGCCAGACTGCAACACTTTGCCACTGATGCTGTGTGCAGGAGAAGTGACATAAAAGACAAGTCAAAGACACTGGATCGTGGATTTAGAGTTACATGAAACCTTACAGGTGAAGCAGAAGGGGAAGCAGAAAATAGCTTAACAAGTCACACAGGTGGCAACAGGTCGAGTCAGGATAGAGTTTAGGCTTTCTGATTCCAAATCCAGTGATTGAGCCGCTGCGCCACATTGCCTCAGTGTGCAACCATGGCCATGGGGGGAGAAATAACACTTGGACAATTCAAGGAGAAACCACTCTGATACCCTTGGAGAAAGAACAGAACCCCAACAAAGTTCTTGTAGAAATGAAATGAAAAATAAATAAAAAAAGATTTAAATCAGATGTTGATTATCGGTGTACACAGCCAGGAGTTTCAGAAAGACCCTCAAGTATTTCAGAATCTGCATTTAGAAAAATCAAACCCAAAAGCTCTGAGGGAGGAAAAAGGGCAAACTCTTAGCGCCATCTAGTGCCGCCTATGGCCAAAAAAGAGGTTTTCAGATGAAGAATAACGCAAATAAAGAGGACATGGCCATTACTCAGTACTTGTTAAATATATTCACAGGACCAAAATCATATTGGGATTAGGATCTAAGTTATAAAAATCCTTAAAAGTTATGGAAGCAGTTACAGTTTCTATATGTACAAACAGACCCAGAAAAATATTTATTACAGTTAACAAATGTCACTTTACTAATGTTTTTAAACTGTATTTTTGAATTACAATTGTTGTTTTTATCATTGTAACTGTTTTTATTGCTGAATGGAATTGTAGAGATGATCTAGCTCAATTTTCTCGTTTTAGAGATAAGGAAAAAAACAACCTAGAGAGAAGTGATTTGCCAATGATCACAAGGCTATTAAAGTTTCTGATTTGGAAAATATCTTCTTTTTAAAATGCTCCACACTTCATATAGGCAGAGTAGGTCAGGGGGAATTTAGAACCAGCTATAAATAAATGGCAAACCAGTTTGTATAAAGGATGTCCCAAAAGTCTTAAGTCAGGTTTCAAGTTTAAGTGACTTAAATTTGCACTAAGACTTTTGGTATATCTTATTTTTTTATTTAAGGGTGGGAACTACTTTGGTCTTTCTTTGTATTCTCAGCATTTATCATAGTGTCCAGTACATAGTAGGAACTTAATAAGTGCTTTTACTCTCAAGATCATATATAAAATCTGTTAGGTATTTCAAATACTTCATATCTATCTATCTATCTATCTATCTATCTATCTATCTATCTATCTATCTGTCTGTCTGTCTGTCTGTCATCTGTTTACCTGCTTGTCTATCTGCCCCATACAAGTAGTTTGTTTGCATATATTTTGCATATACACACATGCATATATGTTACATTATATACAATACATGTATATATGTTTTATATTACACAAAAAGGTCTATGTAAAAATTAGAGTATTAATGGTCAAATATTAATAAATGTGCAATTCTGCTGCAGGATTTAAAATTTAAAATAAATTTACAATAATTCTTGAAAGGAATCAGGCTAGATATTCCAGCCATGCTTCTCACCACTTTATTCTCCTTCATATTCTCACCAACCATATTGCTGTTCCTTTCCTTTTTCTAATTCTGGAAACATAACAAAATGAACACAGTACTTCCATTAGGGCTGGAAATAATGTGTCTGTCTATCTAAATCTCCTGTAGCTCTATTTATTATCATCCCTAAAAAATACCATTTTCTGCACAATCCTCCTATCCATGTGTTATCTACCTCTTTTCTTGTATCCTTGGAAGGTAGGAGGCAGTCTTGGGTTGTTTTTTTGTTTTTGTTTTTGTTTTTTAATATATCATCAAGACTCATGATAAATAATTAGCAAATGTTTTATTATTTTTTTATTCAAAAATAACCTGTGGAATATACTTCAGCTAATAAAGCTGACTAAAGCATTTAGCCTTTCTGGGCTGATGATTTCTTCATCTCAAAGACAAGAGGGTTGAACTGAATGGCTTGCCTTCAGTAATTTTCTATTATAAGTTTATATCATCTAGAAATTCATCAGAAACTTTTGATTGCTTTCTAGAAACTCAAACTTGGCTGCCAGGTATAATATAATCTGATAGTAACCCAAAGTGGAAAAAAGAAACAAAGCTAAAGGATATTTTCTAGCTAATCTTATAAAAAACACCTTGTCTATGGCAAGTAAGATACATATTCTTCTAAGTAATCTCTGTATAATAAAACATTATAATCAAGATTCAATTCAACTTTAATTAAGAACCTACCTTGTGCTTTTCTACAAATAGTTATAACAGTTAACATTGATATAGTGCTTGCTATGTTTTAAGCATATTTATGATTATTTTCTCATTTGATTCTCAACAACCTAGGAGGTAGGTGCTGTTATTATTCCCATTTTACAGATGAGGAAAGTGAAGTGAACAAAGGGTAAGTATGACCTTAGCCCGGGGCCATACAACTGGTAAGTGTCTAAAATAGGATTCCAACTACGATTTTTCTGCTTCCAGATCTAGCACTGGGTCCATGGTGCTTTCTAGTTGCCCTAAATTATCCTTTATTTGCCATTTATCCTCACTATAGCTTACTTGTAGATAATTATTTGCATGTTGGCTCCCCTATTAGACTATTTTGTTCTTTGAAAGTAGAATTAGTTTTAACCTTTCTTTGTATCCCCAGCACGTAGCACAGTGTCTGGTACTTAGTAGGAACTTAAATGCTTTTGGTCTCAAGGTCATGTATAAAATCTTCTGTTAAGCATTTCAAACACTTCATATCTTTGTGTCTTCCTTCTTTCCATGTTTCTTTCAAGTCTCAGCCAAAACCTCACTTTTCCATGAAGACTTTCAGGATCCCCTTAATGCTAGGGCCTTTCCTCTGTTGATTATGTCCAATTCTGTCTTGATCTATGACACATCTCTGTTTTAAATCTATCTCTTTATAGATTTATATCTATCTCTATCTCCATTTCTCTTTTTTTCTATCCACATCTATATCTCTACCTCTATCTCTATCCCTGTATTTAAATCTCTATGTCTATCTCTATTTCCATTTATCTATCTATATCTACATCTATCTCTATATCTATCTTTATTTATAAGTCTCTATTTCCTTATGTAATTTATCTCTACATCTACATCTACATCTCTAGCTATATCTCTGTATCTCTATTTCTAGCTATATCTTTATCTATCTACCTGTATCTACATCTATCCCTCTATCTTTCTATTTATATCTGTCTCTAACTCCTTATGTATTTCTATCTCTATTTACATCCACATCTATATCTCTATGTTGATCTATATCTATGTATCTGTCTGTTTATCCATCTGTCTACCTCTATAGCTATATTTATATCTGTCTCTATCTCCATATTTATTTCTATTTATATCCACATTTCTATTTCTACCTATATCTCTAAGTTTTTGCCTATCCATATTGATACCTTTCTATATCTGCATCTATCTCTATTTATGTCTGTCTCTACCTCTCTCTATCCACAGGTTTCTCTATATCTCTATCTCTCTCTCTTTCCCTCTCTCTCCCTCCTTCCCCCACTCTCTCTCCTCCTCTCTCCCCTTCTCTATTTCTCTGTCTTTTTTTGCATGCAGTTCTTTTTATGTTGTTTTTCTTATTAGATTTTGAGCTCCTTGAAAAGAGAGGACTGTATTTTTAAATCTTTATTTGTATGCCCAGAACTTAGCATAATGTCTGACACTTAATAAATGCTTGGTGGCGGATTATTTAATGAAGGTTCAATTGTACACATAGTGGAAAATGATACTCTTTTATAATTCCTTTTATGTGTGACGTTTCCCATTGGGGGGGTTGTCTTTAGTTACTTGTGAAAATATAAGCAAGGCTCTGGCAAAAAAATCAGTTTGTAAATAGCTGTGTGATCTTGTCAAATCTCTTCCCTTTTCTGGGCTTTAATTTTCTTATCTGTAGAGTGAGGGGGCTGACTAAGAAAATCTCTGAAGATCTTTCACCCTCTGAAATTTCATGACTTTTTGTGAACATATATTAATTGGACTGCATATAACATAATAAGCCATTTTCCTTTGTGATATCATAATTTGTATTTTTATCTGCCTCAGAGGCACTATTTGGCTAATACTTCTGTACCACTCCCTCTTAGATACCCAGGCATTGTGCTAGTTAATAGACTGGGTTCATTACTAGGGGAGCTTGCCTCTAATTAAGAGGATTAGAATCCCCATTCTCATACTCACTGGTTCATTAAACCTCTACTACATAGTTCTAGGGACAATGTTAATTACTACAAAAGTTATGGCTTCAAAAAGACCAAGGTTTCCCAAAAGAGAAGAATGTTTTTTTCCCTAAAAGTACCTAGTACACAATATAAATTAAATATATATCACATACCCTTCAAGATTTTATATTATTTATTTCCACACTGAGCAAAAGTCTGAGCATTTAAGAACTACAGTGCCCATTAGCAGAATTATTAGAAGAACATTAAGTAACTTATCTAATAATAATATCTAATAATAATCAATGGGGAAGCTAATATTTTAAGCTTCATCATGTTATTTGGCAGTCATGTGAGACTGCTAATTAAGTATTTCTCTTTCACTTGGGCACTGGGCATTCTTTAAGCTAACTAGCTTGATCTTTCCCATTCTCTCTCTCTCTCTCTCTCTCTCTCTCTCTCTCTCTCTCTCTCTCTCTCTCTCTCTGTCTCTCTCTCTCTCTGTCTCTCACACACACACACACACACTCTCTCTCTCTCCTCTTTTCCCCCCACTTTTCTGTCTCTGTCTCTCTGTGTCTCTCTGTCTCTGTCTCTGTCCCCCCTCTCATTCTAGTCAACTAATATCACCATTCAACTTTGACATGATTTCTACATCTTCAGACACACAAGCTCCTTAGGACACCTTCCTCTTGGAGTAACCATTTACTTGAGATGAGGAAAGAGCATAAAAAGAAGCAAGAGAATTCCTGGGGCAAGTCCATGAATCCCATGGGGAACAGTGGCAGAGATCTGATGATATCAGGAGAGAAGGTTCATTCTTTTTCATCTTTTTTTTTGAGAATCATTTCTTGCAACTGGGAGAGAAGAAGCAAAGATACCATCAATCAGATGAGAGGGTCACTGAGTCAGCCTTTCTACCTCAGCATCCAATTAGAGAACTTTTCTTTGTCACACAATAATAACAATGAAAACTTTTTACTGGTGCTTACTCTATGTTAGGCATTGTAAACACTTTATAATTATTATCTCATTTGATCCTTACACCTGCCCTGGAGAGTCAGGTGCTATTATTTTCTCCAGTTTACCTATGAGTAAACTGAGGCAGACTTAGGCAAGTGACTTTCCCAGAGTCACACAGTCTTTTAACTCAGCTCCTCCTGACTCCAAGTCCAGCACTATATTCACTATTTAAAATAATCAAAGTTGCCCAAAGTAGAAGGGGTTGACTTGGGTAACCAATGACTCCCCTATCACCAGATGTCTTCAAGTAAGAGTTCAATGAATACTGGTCTGGGAAGTTGATTCTTCCCAGAAAGAAAGGATTCTTGATGCACAATGGGCCGGGCCAGGTGTTCCCTAAGACTCCTTCAGCTCTGAGATCCCGTGATCCTGTTATTTGAGTTTCAACTTGATAACTTTCTTACTCGGGTGATACAATCTCTCTCTGAACTTCCTCCTTTGAGAAATGAAATTCTTCCCATAGCACAAGGTTATTGTAAGAATAAAATTAGAAAATATATGGAAAACACTTGGATAATTGTGAATCATTTTATACATACACATACGAGCAGATTTTACAGATATCTCTATTTCATTATTCTGTGCCTAGGGTCACAGTGTTGAATGCAAACAAAAAGCCCAGTCCCCTATTCCTCAGGTAGTCCCTATGGGTTCTCTCAAAAGTTATTTTCCTTCTCTCAGGTCATCTGGGTACTTTATTTGGATTCCTAAGTTACATGAGTTCAAGTTACACCAATTCACACAAAATGTTAGAAAGTAAAAACAGGGTTTGGAAACAGAGGATCTGGCTTCGTATCTCAGTTCTGTCACTTATACTCTGGGTGATCTTGTATAAGTCACTTAATCTTCAGGCTCAGTTTCCTCTTTTGTAAAATGAGAGTATTGGTCTAGGTGATCTCTAAGGTCACTCCTAGCTCTAAATTGTACAACCTTTGACCTGCTTTATATTGTGTGACCAATGCTTCAAGCATATAAGCCAGACACCAACAACTTAGAGTGGAATCTGAGAAGACTTATTCAGGCCACCAGAGCAACTGGCCTCTATTTAACCCAGGGTTTCCTCATTTCCTTTTGATTGTTCAAAGTTCCATACTGCCCTCTTCCAACTAAAGGTTGCTCTTTCTGGAAAAAAAAATCCCATTTTTCAAAAATTACTACATCCTTATTTCCTCCAAACAAAACTTCAAACTGAAAATCTTAGCTAAGATCCAATCTGATTATTGAACTAAAGCAATGCATTGAATAATAATAGCTAACATTTATAGCATATATTGTGCTTTAAATATATTATCTCATTAAAAAAGAATGTCTAATGATAATGATGAAGTTTGCTCTGGATAAGAGATGAAGAGATATATTTCTTTCCTTTGGCTGGAGGAAAGGGATTAAAATTATATTATTTGATATTTGTATAGTGCTTCAACATTTGTAAAGTAATCTATATATATTACCATTTCTTTTAAACTTCACAGCAATTTTGGAAGGAAATGTAGGCTGAGAGTGATATGCCTACAGTCATATAGTTAGTGATTGTGGAAGGATTTGAAATCAGTTCTTGATTTCATGTCCAAAAATCTAGCCATTCACACCCTAGCTATTGATTTGACATTACATATAACTATTTGTTGAGGTTATTGCATTTGTTGGTTTTAACTTAATTTCTTTTGATTGGGAAATCTCATAGGGTGGGTCTGAGGGGTGGAATATTTTTGGAAATTACTGTGATGGATGTCAAAGTGAAAGGCATAAACATAAGTAATTCACTGACATTAAGAAATGAATGACAGGTTTACTCTTCCAGGGGATATTTGTATTTAACTGAGAAGGTGTTAACTCCAAAAAATCTTTAATTCCTAAAACGTGCTTGTATGTAAGAAATGTGTTTGCCCTCCTCCCCCACTATCCAAGCTTCCTAATCACAGCTTTCTCTAGCACAACCGTAGAATAACAGAGGCCTCTTCCTTTGGATACCCATTTTCTGAAGGGAGAAAAGAGAGGCCTGACTTTGCAAATTAGTCTTAGGCAAAATTTTGAAGTTAGGTCTTAGATGCTTACTTAAATGCTGCTATCCATTATCTGTGCCCCACTTCCACCTCCTGGTAACCTCTCTCATATTTTTCAGTGAATAAGAATATATAGAGAAATTCAAGAAGAATCTGTAGAGAAAAGCCATCTAGGCATGTAATTTTTTAGTGGTGGGGAGAGCGCAGCATCTTTCTGTCCTCCTGTCATATATTTTTTTCTTTCTCTCCCTGCAGCTGAGATGCTATCTGGGGGCAATAAGAATTAGTCTACTGTGTAAGAGCCAGAAGAGAGGCCTACATATAAAATATGTCATCTTGGGTAGATTAAGCCTTAGGAGGAAGAGCTGTTTGTGGCTATGATTTGAAAAGTTCTGCATAGTACTACTTGTCCCAAAACATTTCCCCCAATTCACCTATTTTTATATTATAACCCATGACCTAGTTACCCAAAGGTTTGATCCTGGGAGTGATTCTAAAGGGGTCAGCTTCTTCCTTCCTTCCTTCCTTCCTTCCTTCCTTCCTTCCTTCCTTTCTTCCTTCCTTCCTTCCTTCCTTCCTTCCTTCCTTCCTTCCTTTCCTTCCTTTCTTTCTTTTTTTCTTTCTTTCTTTCTTTCTTTCTTTCTTTCTTTCTTTCTTTCTTTCTTTCTTTCTTTCTTTCTTTCTTTCTTTCTTTCTTTCTTTCTTTCTTTCTTTCTTTCTTCTTTCCTTCCTTCCTTCCTTCCTTTCTCTTTCTGTTTTTCTTTCTTTCTTTCTTTCTTTCTTTCTTTCTTTCTTTCTTTCTTTCTTTCTTTCTTTCTTTCTTTCTTTCTTTCTTTCTTTCTTTCTTTCTTTTTTCTTTCTTTCTTTCTTTCTTTCTTTCTTTCTTTCTTTCTTTCTTTCTTTCTTTCTTTCTTTCTTTCTTTCTTTCCTTTCTTCCTTTCTTCTCCTTCTTTTCCTTCTCCTTCTTCTCCTCCTCCTTCTCTTCCTTCTTCTCCTCTTCCTCCTTCTTCTCCTTCTTCTCCTCCTCCTCCTCCTTCTTCTTCTTTTTCTTCTTTCTTTTTCTTCTTCTTCTCCTCCTCCTTCTTCTTTTCTCTCTTTTCTCCCTCCCTCTCTCCTCTTCCTTCCTTCTTTCATCCCTCACGTCCTTCCTTCTTTCCTTCCTTCCTTTATTTCTTCTTTATACTGTCATCCCAAAGTTCTACTCTAAAGAAATCTGAAAAATAAACCTCAGCCATGACTATGGTGTGTGGTAGCTTTTATTTTATCCTGATGGGAAAAATAATTTAAGACAAAAGATTCATAGGAGTCCACAGACTCAGAAATATATAGATCATACCCACAGGCTATTGTCAGTCTTTGTAGGGTAAACACACTTTGAGGACTGCTGAGCAAGTACTTCCCTTACATCAGAGGAGCCCAGTCCCATAAAACAACAACAACAACAACAACAAAAAACCCCCCAAAAAACACAAAACCAAACAAAAAAAGCCCAGTAGTGCTGAGACCAGATTCCCTTGGATTGACTTTGTTCCTTAAGTTGTAGAGCATTCCTCTTCTGACGATCTTTTCTCTTCCTGTGAAGGAATGTTTTACCCCAAAGGGATATACTTCTTTCTATGACAAAAATCCAATCTTCCCCTCTTAAAGACATTCAGAAAGTTAATGAGTTGCATTCTATAAAAATTTGTAAAAGCTGCATTTTATAAAAATTCTCTCAGTGATTATCCCAAGAATCCTTACCTTTATTTTAATGGACTGTTACATCACCAATGAATAAATAAAGTCCATTTTTGAATTACTTCATATTTTTGGCTTCTTTAGGTTAGTTGAAATAAGGATGCTATTGAGAAAACTTCTAGGAGGCTGGTACTCAAATTTAGTAACTGTCACACTTGAGGTAACCTATAAGACTATTCTCAGAATTGGTGCTGCCCAGTGAACCTTTCTTCCAAGCTAAGAGACTATTATGGGATCATGCTGCCTCAGGCTTTTTGACTCCCCCTCTCCATAGAAGAATTTGGGCTTCAGCAAAATTATCCAACAATAGCCTCTCATACTGAGTGGACATACATGTTTGACTCTGCTGTGTGCATCTGTTGAAAGATCTCGTTAACTACTGCTGCAGAAGTGGGAGGAGGACTTAAGAGAAACCCCCAGTTTCTGAACCAATCTGAAAGAAAGCACAGGGAAAAGACAAGGAGTTCCTATATCCTGAGGAGTAA
The DNA here is from genome assembly GCA_023553655.1 of Myrmecobius fasciatus. NCBI lineage: Eukaryota > Metazoa > Chordata > Mammalia > Dasyuromorphia > Myrmecobiidae > Myrmecobius > Myrmecobius fasciatus. Next base: position 21,583 of record JAJPUD010016026.1, on the reverse strand, counting down.
ATGAGTCCCCTGCCAGCTCACCTTACAGCGACCACTCTGAGTCTAGAACTTCTGGCTTTCAGTTGCTAAATATCTTAGAGGCATCCCTAGTCACTGGGAATCAATCAAAGGGGTCCCCTGCTTCTTCTCAGCAAGGAGTCAGTGGTTATACCTTAAGCCTTGAAAGTTACACTCAGAAAAAAAGTCTGTGGTCTATAATCTCATCGAATTGATTGGGGTAATTCGTCACACAAATGTCACCTTGCAATTGTAACTCCAGTCCCAATGTCCATTAGTATGGGATTCTCTCTTCACTGGAGAAAATTAATACCTTGCCCCAAATGAAGGCTAGGAAGGAGTTGGTCAGTGTTAAATATTCTTCAATCTTTTTTTTTTTTTTTTTTAGTCTCCTTAGAATTCTCTTTAAGCTTCGAATGGAAGAGGCAATTCCTCTTCATGTTACTGAAGGAAAATACTTTGGGAAGTCATGAAAAGAGTAAGAAACCTCCATCAAGTCCCTGTTTCCAGCTTGCTACACTTTGGGGAGTTTACAATATGACAAATCCTGATTTTAACTCTAGTTGTAGGATGTTAGCCAAATGATGGTTTCTCTGAGCCTGAGTTATCGCAACTGAAAAATGAGGAGGAAGTACAAGATGATTTCTAAGCTCTTTCCCAGTTCTGCATCTGTGATCCTCCCATCTGGCTCCCAGCCATTATTACTTTCATAGCACAAAATGGAGGAAGTGAGGACTAGAAAGTTTGGTTAAAATCAAATGGAGGTAAATTATTACCCCACTTCTATTCCTTACTCCCAACATTACTTTGGGCAAGTCACTTAATATGACTGGGTCTCAGTTTCCCCATCTGTACATCGAAGAAATCCTTGGAGGTTTCTTTTAGATTAAAATATATGTCCTATTTCATAAGAATTCCATCTTTTTCTCATGATGACATCCAGAAATACTTTGTGGGAGAAGATGGTAACTATATTCTAGAAAAATTTCTTCATTGATTACCCCAAGCATTAAAGTAAATTACCTTTACTTTAATGAACTGTTACGAATGTGCATCATCAATAAATGACTTTAATCCTTTTTTGGACCAGTTTAAATTCTTTACCTCTTTGGATAAGTTTGTCTGAAAATTCCTTCCTTTAAATCATAGGTATCAATTGCATAAGAAACTATGTGTTTTCTTCATGAAACATTTTGATTGACTTAGAATCTTTCATTATAATACTTAGGAGGTATGATGAGATACTATTTTTTTCTTTGAGGAAATTATATGTTCAGCATTAACTAAGAGGTCAAAGAAATAATGCTAGAAACCTGCATATCTAGGGATTTTGGTTTCCTTAGGTACCGAGAATTCTACTTTTCACATGTATCAATATAATGCACATATGTAATATGTCTTTTTTTTTTAGTCCATGAATTGATGGACCAGGAAAATAACCAATGAATTTAGAATAGATGTCCTCTCAACTCATTAATATAGGAAATTCGTAATGGGGAAAATTCTTCTAATGCATATTGGTACATATTGTATTACTTATGATTTTGGGGACTTGCCTAGGGTCATTAAAAAGTTTAGTGATTTGCCTAGTGCCAATAGTCAATATATATCTTCCAATATGTATCTTTCAATTTATTATGCCAGACTGCCTCTCTACCCATGTATGTATTGTAGAGCAGGCTTGTCTAACATGCTCCCTCTGGGACACACAAAACTCCTGAATGCTACCCAAATCAAATTAAAATGTAATTGGGAAATAGTAAAAAAAACAAAAATACAAAACCATTATTTTTTAAACTAAATTAATATATGGATTTTTGTATATATGTACTAGTGGTCCTATTTCCATCTGGGTCAGATAAGGGTAGTTTTCTGTATAAGAGTAGTTGATCAATTACTCTTTTATGATCATTGACTAAAAGAATAAGTTCTTTAGTGATATCTATGTATGTATCTATTCACAAAGGTATGTACATATGCATGCATGCATGTGCATACAAATTGTAACCTTGAGAATTCTGATATATATTTATAAACATGTATATGTATATATCCTTAGGTATAAATAGTATGTATGCTCTATATGTATGTATGATACATTACATGTGCTATATATCTATATGAGTGTATATCTATGGGCTTATATAGACATATAGACACATCTATCAATGTTTCTATCCATCTACCTATCTATCCATCCATTCATCTATCTATCTATCAATTTGTCTGTCTGCATAAATACTCATTAAGAATATAGTTCTTGCTGGCTTGTGATACAGAGACATTATTAATCCTCTATTTTACTTTTTTTTTCAGTCAGGAAGACTGCAATTTTAAATCTAGCCTCAGATACTACCAACTGTGTGGTTCTAGGCAAGTCACTTAACCTTTCAACCTAAGTATCTCCATATATAAAACAAGAATAATAATAGCATCTACTTCCCAGGGTTGTTATGAGGATAAAATGAGATCATTTTTTGTAAAGTGCTTTGCATACCTCAAAGTGATCTAGATATGATACCAATTATTAGCATTATTATTGTGTTAAACAGCTTTTAATGTGAGAGGCAGCTTTGAGTAGTAGATAGAGTATTGGAGTTAAAAAGATATAATAGCTAGCATGTGTAGAGCATTTTAAGACTTGCAAAACACTTTATAAGTATTATCTCATTTAATCCTCACAACAACCTTCAAGGAGTCTTTTGATGATCTGAAAGGATCAGATCATATACCCACTTTGATGAACTGAACCTATGAGTAAAACAAAACACAAAATATACACACTTTCAAGATGTTCTCCAGTGTGGTTTTTAAAACAGGTGGCCTAAGCTTCCATACAAATAAAACCATCATTTCAGCATGTTCCTGTGATTACAGATAATAATTATTTTGGAATGCTAGCTTACTCAGGTGCAGCATTTTGTACAATGTGTTGTAACGTGCTGTTTATTCCTTTAGTTCATTCAGACTTGCCGGGTAATTGCCTTACTGAAAACCAGATTACGCAATTGTTTAGATGTCAGTTGCACGAAAGAAGTGCCAAAGAACCCTCAAAATAAGTGAGAATTACCCAGGAGGTGCAGAGACAACAATACCTGCCTGATGCAAGCCTCCATCATTTTTCAGATCAGGTGTTCCAGAAGGGCGGGCCAGCTGCTTCAGAGAAATCTTGAACCTTTGACAAGCCCTCTGCTAATATTTTTCTGGGATTTAAAAAGGATTTTTTTAGGGTACATATGCTGTAGGACTACAATTAAGTCAAGTAAGAGATGGAGATGGAGGCAAAGGGAATTAGAGAAGAATTGTCCTTGTGATATTTTGTCACATCTGGAACTATGTGAAGCTTTAAATACTCATACCATTAACAACCTCAACCTTACTCAGACAATGTTCTAAAGGATCGATGGTCTTTATAAATTGATTTATAATTATTACTTTTGGTTATAAACTTTTCTGCACTTTAAATGAGACTGGTCTTTATTTAACATCATTGGTCCTATACCTGGAGACTTTAGAGTATAAGAGTATGGGATATTATAGCCAGAAAGGACCTATAATTTTACTTTATAGATGAGGAAATTGAGGTCCAGAGTGGAAGAGGTCACACAAGGTAGCAAGTGTAGGGCCAGGATTTGTGCTTCATGGGCAAAACCTTTAATTATCCAAGGTCTCTATCCTAAGATAAGAAAGTGAATGCTATACTGGAGAAAAAACACTATGCATAATTTGATAGAATGTAATTCTAGAAATTGTTAGCCTAATATTTGTAAATATGAATATAAATATGATATACATTGTGTGATTCTGAAATATGTAGGAAGATGAGTTATGGCCCAAATGTAGCACAAAAGCTAGGAGGTTTGTTACCTACAGAAATATAAAAAAGGCAGAAATACAAGTCAGGTGGGTGGATGAAGATGATCTTGTTTCTTTTTCTTATCTTATATTCTAATTAACTTGCAGGTTAAACTGGAAGAATTTGATTAGAAAATGAGAATTTCTAATCCTAAATCAGAAAGTTATTTGATCAAAAGCCTGTGATCTCAATCTCAGCTATATGGTTTAAAAGGAAAGACAATATTGGATTAAGTTTTCAGTCTGTCTTTTGCTAGCTGAATTTAGTGTCTCATAGCCTCTATAACTAAAGATTTATCAGCCTTATTTATTACTTATCAGGAAGAAATTTTCTTCAGTAGACTGGAGTTGAGATGGTTGCCAAGTTCAACCTAAAGAGTTGAAGTTTAGAAGTTAATGGCGGGAAGACGTATCCAGCAATGACTATGAGACAAATGGAGTTATGTTCCCAGAAGAAAGCAGAATGGGAAAGATGGAGTGTAGCAGAAACATAGCATCTAGTGGAGAAAAAGATGTAATATAGTAGCTAGGCAGAGGCCTAGGAAAAAAAAGTATAATAATCTTAAGAGAAGACATTTGTATTGCACAATTGCACACTGTATTATGAAACTACAACTATCAAAACCATCTGGCAAAAGATAAAAAATAAAGAAGTTTATGAGTAGGATAAATTAGATAAGACCTAGAAGCAAATATGTACAGTTGTCTAAAGTCCCACAAAGTAAACAACAAAAAGGATTTTTCATTTGACAACAAGTTCTGAGAAAACAGTTTGTGAGAAGATGAGTTTGGTATAGCACCTTTCACAAGGTCCTTCTAAAATTTATGCTTTTAAAATTATTAGGAGAGAATAGAAAATTAGGGAAGAATATATAACCAGTTGAGGGATAAAAAGGAGTTTATAAAAGATAAAATAAAACAAGTCATTTTGATAATAAAATAAAAAGCTTTTAAACAAACATTAATATAACTAGAATAAAGAGAAAATATTATAGTTCAGAAAAAATCTCTGAAAACATTTGATATCAACTATCTTTGAAAAATCATTATAAGTTTATGAAAGTATAAATAATTTCACAATAATTAATTGCTCAAAGGATATAAACTATTTTCAAAGAAGAAATGAAACATCAACAATTATCTTGAAAAAATATTCAAAATCACTAATAATTAGAGACATGCAAATTAAAACAATTTTGAGATGCCACCTGCCAATAATCTGACTTGCTGGTCTCAGAGTTCTCTTTTAAGCTATAGGTCTATGATCCTATTATTATGAATGTCTCAGGTGATATTTATGACTACAAGGAGGGAGAAATGAGCTTAGTGGGCATTACCAGGATGATGCTTACCGGAAAATCTTAGTATTGCATGAGGCAACTCAATCCAGGAGTTACATTAAAAATTGGGAGTGACTCTACGGGGTACTTCTGGTTTTGAATCTTGGTTCTGCATCTTTCTACTTGTGTAAATTTGGGTAAGTTCCAAAATTGTAGCAACTTTCTGAGCCTGAGTTTCCTCATCTAAAATTATAGAATTAGAGTAGATCAGTGGTGTCAAACTCAGAAGAAGATTCCTGACAAGTTGCATGTCAGTTTAAAAGATACTACAAATTAACATTATCTATGTTGTGTTTTTTAAAATTTATTTTGTTAAACAGGCCACACCCTGAATTTGATAACTCTGAAATAGATGATGTCTACAATGCTTTCCAGTTCTAAATCTGCGATCTTTGTGCCCAGGGCTCATAAAATGTTTGTTAAATGAGTTTGTTTCCACTCATTAAGGCTGCTCCAACATTTCAACTGGATCAACTGAAAGTAAGTAGTTCTGCTCAATGATAGAGAATTCAGATAGTTATACAAACGTCAGAAACTTCTATATTTCTGGGGACTATGAAGCCAAGTTTATTTATTGCAGATAATTAGAATTGTGAGAATTTTTGCTTGGTCAAATGCTGCAATTGTGCCTATGGATCCTCTCTGAGATAAATTTCCCTGCTCTTTTCTCCTAGGAAAATGTAGGGAACCATAGTAAAGTAAATGGCTTTAACAATGTATGATCTACTTGTAGTCAAATATAGAAGCAGAGAAAATGATAGAGACATGTTCAGCTATTCCTGGAAAAGCGAGTCGATAATTTTGAAAATTAATGTAAGATATAGGATAATAAGGTAAAGGAACAAACCTGGCTGGATAGACAAAAGCACACACACACACACACACATATATATAATATGTATATATTATATTTATTATATAATGTGCATGTGTAACCCAAATTTTAATATTTCAAAGAGGAAATTCTCAGGAGGAACATTGGTAGAGAAGGCACTCCATAAATAACCCAAAGATTTGGTAGATGGCAGTAGGTTACATTGACTTTCAGGGAGTAACTTAATGATACACTAAAAGAATTTCCTGTTCATAATAACCATTATCACCAAATTATTTTGTCTTTTTCTCCTTAGTACTTATCTTAGTGCCTGGGATATGACAGAATAACAATTTTTAAAATTTTATTGACTATATCCTTGTGGAAGAATATGTTTCAAGGTTTTGGAGGAATGCTTCATATTAATTCTTCTCACTATTCCATCCTAATAAAAACCCTTTCTAAGAGCTAGTTGTTTGTCTGATTGTTAAGGTGTGGGGTACAAACTGGTGGGAGGGAGTCCTGAGTGATGCTACTAAAAGTTAAGAGCTGATTATCCTAGAATATGGAGACCAAAAGTAGTCAGTTACTTTCTGAGGACCAATACAAAGGCAACATAAACACATCAAGAGCACACATTGAGGATTTTGTTTTGCTGATCTTTTTTCAAAACCATTAAGTAGACTGTTATTATTTTTAAAAGGAAACATTGTGACTTTACTTAGTAATGGGACTGTGAAATGTATACTAATCAATTTCCTCAAAAGATCAAGACCACAGTTCTTGGAAAATCTTATTCACATAGTCCTAAAAATAAATTCAAGTAAAATAGCAACACAGTGTGGCTATGATATATTTTCTTCCTCATCTACATCTCTGCTGCCTTTGTAATATAAATTTCTCTGGAGGAAATAATCCGTGAAATTTTATCAAGACATTTGCTTTCATGATACCTTACTGTACAAAGGATTGGCAGAAAGAAAGCAAATGTTTAATTTCCATATTTTTACATCTAATTAAATGAAAAAACACTCCATTTTTTTTTCTTTTGACTGTTTACCACATAAATGTTTGTAGCTACTTAGCTTGAAATATGGAACAGGATGATAAAAACGTATAGACATTAAAAAAAAAGAAACTAGGGATGCTTTAGTAAAAACAATTGAAAAATGAGGTTGATCTTCCTAAATTCATTATTGACTTGAATGGGAAAGAAAATTCCCAGATTAGCAAAGTTTTGTGAAAACTTTTCCTTGATTTTAAACTGCACACTCAGCCTGTATGCAAGCTAATGTCTACTGGACCTCAGCTGATTAAAACAAAAATCTTCCCACTGGCCCCCTTGTGGCTAGTGCTGTAATAGAAAAATGATTTCTGGAAAGAACTGGCATGAGTGCACTTTTGTGCAGGCACAGAATAGAATCACTGACTTTTTCTTTGCTCTCTTATTTTATTCAGGGATCTCATTTTTATCACAATAGCATAGAAAATCAAACTGAATTCTTCTTTTGCTTCTAGTAGTTACAAAGGAGTTGATGAATTATATTTCAAGTTAATATAATTTTTAGTATAACAATAACATAAAATTTAGTATAATATTTTAATTTAATATAATTAGTTAAAATTAATTCTACAAGAATGCAATTATCTTTTTTGAAATGCAGCCAGATTAAATATCATAATATCACAAAATGATAATATCTGCAAATGGGTTTCAACTTAAGAATACCTCTCATCTCTATTGTTAAAATATATTTAAAATTTTTTTCTTCCTTTGTTTTATGAACATCTTTTTCATACATTGTCTTCTCTCTACTCATACAGATAATTTAGTTCAGGCCCTTATCATCTTCCATTGGAAATATTGCAGTAACCTCCTAGGCATAGATCTGACCATGTTACCTCTTTCTCAGGAAACACCAGTGATTGCTTATTACCTCTCCTCTATCATTTAAAACCTAGATCTATTTTACCTATTCAGTCTATGCCCCCAATATTCGCCTCTGTCTTCTATGGTTCAGTCACACTGGATTTCTTGCTGTTCCTCACACTAAATATTCCATTTCTTTCTTTTATGGCTTTGTACTAGCTTTTCCCATGTTTTTAATTTTCTTCTCTTAGAATTATTGATTGTTGTCAAGAGCAACTTTCTTCATAAGGCCTTTTCTGGTCCCACCAGAATCTATTGTCTTTGCTCACAAGGTTATGTTTTACCTCTTTTTGCATGGATAGTATATATATATATGTGTGTGTGTGTGTGTGTGTGTGTGTGTGTGTGTGTGTGTGTGTGTGTGTGCATATATATATATACCTATGTATGGTAATCCTTTCAATCCTATGTATTTTATTTTATGCATTTAACATTATACTGAGGAATCTATAAAGGCTCTGACTACCAAAGAGGACCATGAAATAAAAAATGTGTTTTTTAAAACTATATTTACTCCTTAAGAACATCTATTCTAGAGGACAGGGATTGATTCATTTTTGTCTTTATATTTTCATTGCCTAGCATAGTGTAAGGCACATAATAGGAACTTCATAAATATATACTGATTGATAAAAATCATCTTTTTGTAGTTTATCAAGAATCTCTCAGGTAATTCATATTCCCTATTTCAAAATCTTATCCAGTACTAATGCTACATACTTTGTTTTCTATTTCTTTCTTTCTTTCTTTTTTTTGTATTTTATACTCAATGCTAAAACAATTGACCAGAAAGTAAAAATTTGGGCATATATGACAGTATTTTTAACATAGGTATGTTCTATTTTTAGTAACAAATAAAAATGTAATGACTTGCTATCTCATTTTTTTATTCTTTAATGCAGAAAGATTTACGATCTCATCAGTTTACCAAGAAAATTGCCACCACTCCCCATCTTATCCTCTCTGATTCATTCCATCCAGGGCCATCTCCAGTCATTCTGATCTATATTTTGCCACTGAAACCAGAAGGCTCTGGAGAACAAAGTGAGATCTTACAACAGCCCTCCACTTAAATTCAATTCAATTGCATATAATAACATCACCTCTCTGATGTAACATCCTCTTCAAGTACAAAGTGCAAACCCCAACTGACTACAACAAACTGCTATTTATATGATTTTAGAGTTTTTATATGTATATATCTGTATAATACATGTATATAATTCATGCAAAATTTTATATCTATGTAAAATTTAATAGAAATTTAAAATTAAATTTTAGAAAGCAATTTTATCAAATCTGGCTGCATTTTAAAAAAGACAATTACATTCCTGTAGAATTAATTGTAACTAATTATACCAAGTTAAAATATACTTTTATATAATTATACAAAATATTTATTATTAAATTTTTATTATTAGAATTAGTATTGAATTGTTGTTATTATTAAATTTTATGTAACTCTAAAGCCTCACTGTAACATGTATGTACCCATATATGTACATGTGTGTCTTGTATATTTATATCCATAAAATCTTATTTGATAGTTCTGTTTGGTAGAAGCTACAGGTATTATTTCCATATTTCAAATAAAGAAACAAAGGTTGAATGGTTAACTGACTTGCTTCTGATCTTGCCAATGTAAAACGCAAGAGAATTTGAACCCAGGTCTTTTTTTATTTGATGCCCACTACATAGTCTCATTATTATACACTTACTGCCACTTTACATATCTTTCTCAAATCATCCACTGAAAGAGAAATCAATGGATTTGAGGTCTTTCTCTATTTTTTGATAGTTAAAATACACCAGGCAGTAGCTGTCCATGTGCATTTCTTGATTTTCACTACATGACCAGTCCACCTTTTCTAAGTGTTTATGCCCCTGGTGATATCTTGGGTAAATTGCTGCTTACACTCACCATGTATTTTCTTATTGCCCTTTGAATCACCTGTCATTTTAGTTCTGAGATTATGGTGCTTCATAATCTGTAACCATATGATATCACTAGGAGAATATTGGAGGTAAAAAGATGGGATTTTGTAGCAGAAGAACATCTGGGATCAATAAATACTTGCAGACTATTTGGAAGCCACATGGACAGACAGTAAGAACACTACCTTCAAGGAGATGGTTGAAAAGGGTGATTGGCTTACACTGAACATCTTAAAACATGAAATTTGCTCAATCTTCACAGATAGGAAACCACTGTTTGAAGCAAACATTTCCAAATCAGTTCACTCCTTTATTCCTTTCTTAACTTCCCTCCTGCCTCTCCAGAGTTTTTTTCCCCATCATTATACAGAACTCTTCTTACCCTGGAAGATCCCTCTTCTTCCACAACCTATTTCTCTGACTGGACAGTTCTTCCTGGAACCTTCATTTTAGGGAAAGTAGCCAAGCTAGCTATGTTGACTTCTGAATTTCTCTCTGGGCTTTATGCCTAATTTCCTAGATATCTTTCTCTTCCATGACCCAGTAGCCTTCTTAACAAGAAAGAATACTGTGACTCTTCAGGATTCTTCCCTTTGAAAATCTCTCCACTTTCTGCTGCCCATTCTTGCTATTGAACAGTTCCCTCTGAAACCTCCACTTTTAAGAAAAATGCCCTGAACAGTTATGTTTGCTCTTTCTTTCCCCTATGAGGGTTTCCCTCTTGATTTTCTACACTACTTTCTCCACTACACCTTTATAATATATTTATGAAATTGATCTATTAATACATTGATAGAAACATAAAATGGGGATGGGTAAGCTTTCACAGATAAGTTCAATAGTAGAGTATATATTCACGGTGAAACAGTTGATTGAGAGGGATAGAACCATAGAAGATCTCTCTGTGTCTTTTACTGGTTGAATAAAAAAACAATAACCAACTATTAAAATATTTGACGTCATGTGGTTTCTTCAAGCAAGTTCTACTTTGAGAAACATAGAATCATGCAAAATTCCATGCTTATGTAACCACAGAGAGAAGTTTACTGTATAATTTTCTGAATGATACCATTAGTTGGAGTATAAAACATTAGAAACATATGCTCCCTTAACATTTTTGCTAGTGTAATGCAAATTGTCCCATAGAGTCCAAAAAGTAGGATTCTTTTTTAGTGGTAAGGTTCTCTAACAGTTCCTCTTCATCTATAACACTTCACTAAGAAAGAAGATGACAGAATTTCCTTAATTATCATTTTAATGACATCTGCCTAATCATTCATATGAGGAAAAACCAAAGGCAGAACTCAAATATAGATCTTCCTTATTCTGTCACACATTCTATCCAGTATTCCATGTAGCTGCCTCTCAGATTACATTAGGTTTTCACTCTTAGAAAAAAGAAAATTATATATTCTCTATAATGTATTCTTACTCTAAGACAAATTGTTTGAATGAAATTGAATTGAAAATATTAGACATGCATTATCACATTTCTTACTTGTAATACATTTAAGACAAACCATACTTGTACATGCAACATACACATATATATTGATAGGTATGTCTATGCATAGGTGCAATATATATATATACAAACATGCACACATTCATGTATGTATGTGTACATATCTACACAGTAAATATACACATGCATATATGCATATGTGCATACATACACAGATTAGGGCATGCTGAATGGGCAGGCCATTATGTTAATCCATCAGAATATATTTTAGATAGGGCTACAGGTGGGCAAAGTTCAATCTAGAATTGAATAGGAGATCAGGTTGTATTACATTTAAGAAATGTGATAATACATATCTAATACTTTCAAAACCTAGATGAATTTCATTAAAACAATTTGGCTTAGAGTAGGAAAACATTATAGAGAATATCTAATTTTCTTTTTTGTAAGAGTGATAATCTAATGTAATCTGAGAGGCAGCTAGGTGGAATACTGGATAGAATATCTGACTTAGAATAAGAAAGATCTATATTTGAGTTTTGCTTTTCATCCTTCATAGCTCTGTGACTCTTAATCTATGTCTACCTTATTTTCCTCATTTGTAAAATGAGAATAATAGTAGTATCTGCCTTCTATGATTGGAATGAGAATATAATGACATATATATGTATATGTAGATACATATATATGTGTGTGTGAAAATATGAGTGCTATGTTATATTACTATTATTATTATAAAAAGTGGAGAAGTATAATGTAATTAGAACTACATAGAGGACCTGAGTTAAATATCAACTCTATTACTAATTACTTGTGTTATTTTGGGGATGGCATTTAACCTTCCTAGGCCTCAGTTTCTTGTGGTTGGACTAAATTATCTCTAAAGCTATTATTGCTAGTCCTAAAGGATCTTATCCCTTTGGAGCACACATATGAGATGCAGAGCACAGCTTACTCAGATTGTTAAAATTGTCTTCACTACTGACAACAATTTAACTTGGCTTCTTTCCTTGGATTTTTTAGTGAAAAGGGACCATTTATGTCACTGAAAGCTAGAATTATTTTCTAACTTCACTGAAGTGGTAGGCAGAATAAACCACAAGGTGGTATCTCAGGTGGCAAGGTGATGCAGTGGTTAGAACTCTAGGCCTGGAGATTTGACCTCAGATATTTATTACCTGTGTAATCTTGAAAAATCACTTAATCTCCATTTGCTTCAGTTACTTCAATGACAAAATTGGGATAATAGCACCTGCCTTCCAAGACTATTGTCAGCAACAAATGAAATAACAATTGTAAAGTTCTTAGTATAGTACCTGGTACATAGTAGGAATTACATAAATGCAATTATCATTATTCCAGAAAAATGCTTGTTGTCTGGATTCTTTTTTTCATATTAGGCTTCTTCTAATGTGAAGTCCAAAACTCGTTCCCCTATATCATGCTGCCTCTCTTGGAAACTGAGGCCCTAAAGGCAAGAAACGATTTGTTCAAGATTATGTAGCTGGTTGAATTTTAGAATTTTTGGTACTTTTATGGTTTGGTATTTTTATATTAGTTAACTAGCATGTATTAATTGCTTCATGTTATTTCATTCAGAATAATTCTTGCCCTAATCTTTTCATCAATTTTCTATGGAAAATTTATCCAACATGTTAGGTATCTTTATCTAGAACATTAAATATTTCTTTCTTTCTTTCTTTCTTTTTTTTCTGAGGCAATTGGGGTTAAATTACTTGCCCACGGTCATACAGCTGAACACTGAATATTTCATGGGTACTTTACAACACTTGGGCCAGCCATGTATTATCTTTCATGTTTGTTTCTTGATTGGCCCCTGTTTCCTTTTCAAATCATACCTGTCCCTAATGCTAATTTTTTTTTACAATGGTGGAAGTGTCACAAAACAACAACATCACTTTTGGACTTTAAGACCCCAGATAAAGACAACATTTATCTAAACTAAGAGGAATCTTGCTTGGCTTTTGCTATTGACAAACTAAAAATTAACAGATTGTATCAATATTCTCATTGTCATGTCATTTTAGATGGATGGAAATTACTTTGTACTTAAATTTTATTTCTTATAGTCCTTCAAAATGAACAAGAATTTTCTTCCTGATTTATATTTATGATTTCCAAATTCCACATTTGTCTTTCATGCCATTAAAATAAGTCAAAACATTGCTCTAGGTATGAGGAAATCAATTAATTGACAATTGTTGACTTATTCCTATTATTACTATGTAATTTATATGTCTATAATATGTAGTATGTATTTGGGAAAGGTAGGCGATGCTGTAAGAAAACTTCTGGACCTGAAGTCAGGAAGATTCATCTTTCTAGGTTCAAGTTTGATTTTAGCACTTGCTATTTTTGTGACTCTTGATTGCCTCAGTTTCCTCATCTGTGAAATGAGCTGTAAGTAAAGTTCTGGACCTGAAGTCAGGAAGATTCATCTTTCTAAGTTCAAATTTGATTTCAGCACTTGCTATTTTTGTGACTCCTGATTGCCTCAGTTTCCTCATCTGTCAAAGGGAATGGCAAACCACTTCAGTATCTTTGCCAAGAAAACTCAAATAGGGTCACAAAAAGTTAGACATAACTGAGAAATGACTAAACATCATTGATACCATAAGTCAGCATCCATAACATATTTTAGCCTATCATTTATCCACAAAGTATCTTTTTATTGATTGGCCTTTGGGTTTCTCAAAAATCTTGTGCGCAAGGAATTTAAAGACTGGAGGAAGAGATCTGAAGACATAATAACAAAAAGGGAATCTATGAAGTGGTTAAACCTCAAGTGTTTTATTGAGCAGGACAAAAAGTCAAATTCTAATGATTGCCATGCAATTAATGTATATGTGGAAGAAAAATCAGCATATTTTGATCAAAGTCTTACTTGGCCTACTAATGGCTATAATTCCAAGCAGATGTTTATAAAATTTTCTCCACCTTCAATATGGTGAACCTAATTTTGTATTTTATTTAATGCTGGAAGAACGTCTTTATTGAGGAGCAATATAAAAAGCCTTGGGTTTGGAGTCAGAAACTCCAGGTTAGAAATATTAGCTCTGCCAAGGTTTATTGTTGTCCCTGTAGGCAAGGAATGCCATCTTTCTGCTCCTACTTTAGTTCTCTCACTTGCAGCTAGACCAAGATGATCTGTAATATCCCTTTCACCTCTAAATCTATTGCTCTAGTCCTGAAGGGAGCAAGGCTACAGGAAAGATGTCAGCTAATGACCTAAAATGTTCACTTACTCTCCAATTTTTGGGACTTTCACAGCTCACTAGTTCATGCTTATGGTATTTTCCGCTACTATTTGGGGATGGGGAGCACAGGTGGCCCAAGCATATATTGACAGAAATACTACAGGCATACACTTTGGGGCATTAATTGATGATTTCTCTGCTAAATTCAGTTGGATCAGAGGTTTTAAGGGGTGCAGAGGAAGGATCCAGCTGAGTTTCTGGATTTTCATAGAATGTTGGAACATACCCATGAACCCAAAAAGGAAAAATTCTGCATATGAGAAGGAAAGGAAGATGTTATCAGGGAAGGGAAAACAAACCAACAAATGAAATTCCAAAAAATCTGAAAGCCAATTAGACCCGATGGTAGGGAGGAGGAGGGGAGAGTAAAATGATTGTAATGGTAACATGGGACAGGTTGGTGTTGCAATGGCTAGAGCACTGGGCTTGGAATCAGAAAGACATCTTCCTGAGTTCAAATTTGGCCTCAGACACCAGCTTTATGACTCTGGATAAGTCACTTTGATCAAATTATACTGATTTTTCCTCCACATATACATTAATTGCATGGCAACTGTTGGAATTTGACTTTTTGTCCCAATCAATAAAACACTTGAGGTTTAACAACTTTATAGATTCCCCTTTTGCTGTTATGTTTTCAGGTATCTTCGTCCAGTCTTCAAATTCCTTGTACACAAGATTTTTGGGAAACCCAAAGGCCAATCAAGTGATTGCCTCAATTTCCTTATCTGTAAAATGAGCTGGAGAAAGAAATGGCAAAACATTACAGTATCTTTGCCATAAAACAAAACAAACAAAAATCCCAAATAGGGGTCATGAAGAGTTGTACATATATGACTGAGCAACAACAATGGTAACACAATGCAACCAGTCTGGGGAATCTTCTATTACAAGAAGACTAAGAAGGATCATGTGTGATAGTCATCAAGTATTTGAATGGCTTTCACATGGAGGAGGGAGTAGGCTTGTTTCTCTGGCTTCTGAGGGAAGAATCAGAAATATTATATAAAAATAGAAAAGATGTTAATTGCAGTTAGAACTGTCCTCAACTGGAATATACTGTGTATGGAGGTGACAGATTCCTCCTCCTTAAAGGTCTTCAAGAAGGCTAGCTGGACTGCCACGTGTTAGATATGTTATAATGAGAATTCCTTTAAAGTATGGTTGCATTGGATGGCTATTGAGGTCCCTTGTGAAATTCAATAATTTTGAGAAAACAATAATTTTTTTTTTCTGGCTTGGAAGTGAGCTTTGTATTGAAGGTACAATAAGAAAACAAATGTAAGCAACATACCAATAGAATATTTTCTGTGCTGCTCTAGGGATGGTAAAAGTTCTTTCTTTACAGAACTTTTCTTTATAGAACTAGAATCATCAGCCATTTTTAGGCTTCTGGCTCAGTTGAATATACCATTTGGGTTCTGTCCAAGTAGATGTTTGTAAATGTAGAACAACCAGTTCCTTAAAAAAGTATGAATAATATATTTTTAAGTTAAACAACATTTTCTCCATTACTTGATTTTAGATAATCAACAAAAAATAAATAAAGTTCTAATTGGGAGTCTCTACTGATTTTTGAGATGTAAATGTTTGCCCTGAGAATGTAATCATTGGCTCTCAGGAACCAGGTCATCTTGTCCACATAGCCCTTCACAGGTGGGACCAGAGATTTTAAAGGATTTGTTTAAACTTAGGGAGAATGGAGAACAATGGTGTTAGATTTGTCCCTTTCTGGCTGCCTGACTTAGATTATACGAGCCTGACCTTGAGTTTAGTATTATGGAGGCAGACACGCAAATTAAAGAGCACACCTTGAGAAGTGGAAGTTATGGCCACTTGAAGACAAATTGAGTATCAGGTGCACCAAGCCTTCACAATGTGAGTTCTTGAATCATCTCAACAAATTAGACACTGACCCACTATGGAGATTTTGCCCTGAGTGGAGAAACCTTTGTTGGACATTATCCTTGCCAAGCTCCCTGCTCAGAGGAGTTGGGGTGAATTGATCTTGCTCACCTTTGGGTCAAAGATGGAGGGGTAGTGATCGATGTCTGGGTTCATTGATGTTATTTGCTTCAATTGATTTGTTTGATGGATCCATGCATTTGTTTATAATTATCTGATTAAAGAGCTCTAAACAACCATGTCTATATAAATGACCTCAGTTGAAATGAATGAAGCAGGGACAAAATGAAGGAGAGGAGTTTCTCTAAGTAAGATGGGGGCTGACTCACATTTTTAATGAAATAATCCACATTTATTATAGACTCAGGAGAAGGCAAAGCCAAGGGGCAAGTCATGACAGCTGTCATAAAGAGACATGGAGAGCTGTATCTGACATCCCACCCCTCCTTTCTCCTCCTCTTCTTTCTCCTTCCTCTCCCCCTCCCTTGTCATCTCCTTTTTCCTTTCTCTACCTTTTCTTTTTCTTTCCAGTGTCCAGTGAGTTAAACTTTATTGAAGGCAGTAAAAATATTGATAAGGGAACTGAGACAGGACATGTTAGGCTCCTTACAGTACCCCCTATCAACTACACAATTTGAATAAGCATTTATTGAGTACCTGCTTTGAGCTAAGTACTGTTCCAATCACTGAGGGTCCAAATGATGGTTTTGCTTTCGAAGATCTCATAGTCTACTTGTTACATATAGAAAAGGACAATCTATTCCTCCATTGCTAGGAAATCCTTGCTCTGGAGGGAAGAAGAGGATGAAGAATATAGGGAAAAGCAGAAAGTATTCTGCCAACTTTGTCTTATATAGCTTACAACCCCAGCTGACATAAGAAATGATCTTTCGTTATTTTTCCAATAGATGGAATAAATGGAATTTCTAAGAATTCTATGGGATCTGGGGTGGTATGTTGGCTTTTCGAAACAGTTGAAAGACAATGATAAATGAGTAATTTTATGGTTAGAGCTTTAAATCAGAAATGGAGCTCTCATCTATTTGCTAGGGTTGCATAAAGCAAACCTGAGGCACAAAGTAATTGTCACCAACCCAAATTGACAAAGAGTAAGGATGATTTGCCATAAAAGTTTGCTGCTTGTCAGTATAAAAAGCAGAAACCTAAAAGCCTAAAACCTAAAAAAACCTCCCTAAAATATTATTTACATTTTAATAACAGTCATTCAGTCAATCATCTATCAATGGTAGATCTTATTGATTGAAGCCTATTAATAAAGAGAAGGTGAAAATATTTATTCTGGAAAATTATTTGGGACTTATTTGAAGTGTAGCACCTGGTTTAACTTTTTTAATTCAGTTTTTTGTGTGGTAGGGCACTAGAGATGGTACTAGGAAATACTGTGTTCTAATTTGGTGTCTGATGCTGTTATCTGGGGAAATTCCTTTATTTCTGATTCCCTGTTTCCTCACTGTAAAATGGGACTATAAAATTTGTTGTACCTATCACGCAGGGCTATTTATCTTTTGTGAGGCTCCAAAAATATAAACGTTTAAGTATTATATAAATACTAGTTGTTATTATTGGTTTTGGTTTAGACCCGACTATTATTGTTGTTGTTGTTCTTATTTGTGTTGTTTTTATATTTATTCTAAAGCTGTACAAGATCTCAGTGGCCATTTGATCCAGATTCCTTATTTGAGACATGTGGAGTTTAAATGGTTTATCCAGGATAACACAGCTCATAAAGCATAGTTGGCTGAATTTGAAAACAGTTCCTTGAGTTCCAGAACGGCTCTCTTTCTCCTATATTATACTGATTTAGATTCAAACAAAAATTCCTATTTTGTTTTAGGTTTCATATGGTGTCTGCAATCTGAGGGCCATCCTCATCATTCTCATCATGAGGTCTAAATCTGGGGTCCTGGTCTTCTATAACTTTTCATTTCATAATAACTCACATAATTTTGAAATGTTCTCAAGCAGAACCAGCATGACCAGAATCTTTTTTCTTTTGCCTTAGAAGAAAGAATATTCTTTGCAGTTTTGATTATTTTACAGACCTCTTATTTATAAAGTGCCAAAATACCATCTGTGTATTGGGATTTAATAATACAGCCAATCTCTCAGTTTCTTACCATTACTTCCCTTAGACCTGCCCTCCCCCAACTTTTCCATCTATATTTGTTGACACTTCAAGGCCCCAAGCTCTCTCCGTCGTTTCATAAGGAGACCCCTATAATTTAATGTCTTGCTGTCAGTTTCAAGTGCTTGGGGCTATCTTTTCTGCCCTGCTCAGATATTTTGGGGCTGTTTGTCCTTTAATTAAAGGGAGCTGCCATCACTACTGATTCTGTTCACTATTGGATTAACCTTCAAACATTAAAGTGAGTCTGTGGAGACTGGCAAAAAAGGAATGTGATTGCATAAAGCAAGTCCTTTCAGACCCACAAACCCTAGAGAGAAGCACAGCAGCAAAATTCCCACCCTGTTGTCTTACTCCCACTCAACTGGTTGAGGCAAGTTGTTCTGGCTGGGTTTTTTTTTTTTTTTTAGCAAGTTGCTTGAACAGGCTCTGAAAATAGGAGAGAGGGAGAAGGGAAGGGTAGAAAGAAGAAAATGAAAAGGGACAGAGAAAAAAGGAAAAAGAAGAAAGAGAAAGCAGAATAAAAAAGAGAAGTGAAGAGGATGTTTATTTTAAACCTATTATTAAGCTTTTGGCAAGAATTTATGAGTTGCATTTCCTTTCTTTGGCCAGCAAGGGTCACCTTTCCTTAGATAATTTTTCATTTTTACAGTTCTATGGTCATCTCTGAAAGAAACCAGCTACTGGTGCTTCTCTTCTCTTCCTCCTCTTCCTTCTCCTCCTTTTCCTCCTCCTCCTCCTCCTCTCCCTTTTCCTCCTCCTCTTTTTCCTTTTCCTCTTCCTCTTCTTTTTCTCCTCCTCCTCCTCTTTCTCCTCCTCCTTTTTTTCTCCTCTTCCTCCTTTTCTTCCTTTTCCTCCTCCTCCTCCTCCTCCTTCTCTCCTCTCCTAAGTGGGCTTTGCTCTCTTGGTAGCCACAAGGGGGTCTCTTTAACAAGCACTTCTTTGGAGTGAGTTGTAGGGATGCAGAATCTGCATGAGGGATTAAATGGGAATTTTAAGGAATTTCTGACAGAATCAGAATAGTTGCCTGAAAAAAATGGACTTTAATTTATCACCAGAATCTGGTATTTAAACCAAACCCAGTTTTAGCCGGGGGACAGTATTTCTGGTTCTTATTTATTGACCCCTTAACTGGATATAGTGGTTCACTGGCTATAGAACTGTTAGACTGCTGAGCAGGGAGGATAATAATTTGATAAATGGGAAACAAGATGACCAGCAGGTGGCACTGAAGAGATGAAGTTAAAAAAAAAATCCTAATTATTGACATTAGGTCAATCTGACCTATGGAACAAAGCCCCAGCAGAAATGACACACCCAGGGTGACCAGTGACAAAATATGCAGAAAAGCTCAGGAAAAAGTAACCCAATAATAAGAATAGAGGGTATCAGAAACCCTGAAACAAAGGACACGTGAGTTCTTTCTTCAACCCATCTTTTCTATCAGGTTATCCCATGGTATACTAGGAGCATTTCTAGGGGATGTCAAGCTTAGTCAAATATATTAGCCAAAGTCTTTCTTCTCCTGGACTGGAGATTTTCTAGTAAGAAAATTCGATCTATGGTGCCTTCCGTGTAGCTCCTTTTTACCCCACCTTGGAACCAAAAGTCAAGACCTTAGAAGGGGGAACAAGTAGGATAGGGCTGAGAAAAGGCCATAGACCTGCAAAAATTATAAAACCAAGACAAAGAGGAAAATATTAGAAAACTGTCGAGACTAGTGTTCTGTTTTCTCATCTGGTCCTTCTAGAAATTAGGGAGGAATCCATTGATGGTTCTGCTGGCTAGATCAATCAAGCACATGATTAAGCTTAAACAGGGATTTAGAATTGGAGTCATCATGATCAGTTTGATCTCACCAGGGATAGTTAGTTCCCTGCCAAGAAGTAGGGGATAAGATGAAAGGAGAGAAAAATGAAATTGGGAGCAGAGATACAGTGGATTCTTGAAACAACTGAGTATGTCCTTCCTTGAGGGATTAGAAGTGGATATAAAAGACAAAGTCATATCAGTTTAATGTTTATTTTTTTACAATTGGTTTATTTTAAAATTCCAACCCCAATGCCCCACATTCCCAAGGTTTGTAATTAGACTGGTTCTTGCTTTTCCAGTCAAAGTAGCAGAAAGGGAAAAGGATAGATATGAGAAAATAAGAGAGATCTGGGAAGAACTATATGAAGTCACACAGAGTAGAGTTATCAAACAATAAGAATTCGTAAAGAGCCTATTGTGTGCCAGGCACTAAGGGTGCAAATCCAAAAAATGAAAAAAATCCTTTCTCCCAGTAAGCTTACATTTTATGGCAGAAGATAAGTCTATACATACATACATGTATATTATATATGTATATGATATACATATATAAAAATAAAATGAATGAATTAAAATATATACAAGGTAATTAGAGAGGAAAGGCACTCCCTCACAATTGGAAGAGGGGATTAGGAAATGTTCTAAGCAGAGAATAGCATAGACACTGACCACTCTAATGAAATAAATGGAAATTAACCTGAGGGTAATATTAGTGAATAATCTTAATTCCAAAGAAAAGTAACCCTGTTCTCAGAAGAGAGGTAGGGGGCTATGGGTGAAGAATATGATATGTTCTGTCAAACCTGATGGCTTTGTTAGCCAACTTTGCTTAACTCTTTTTCTTTGTTAAAAAAAACATGAGGTCAGTGGTGGTGATGGTAGTTTGTGTATGTGACTCTGTGTGTGTGTGTGTGTGTGTGTGCGTGTGTAATGTAATGCAAAAAATACCAATAACTAACTCAAAGGCAATCAATGAGGGGGGAGAGAGGAAAAAAGAGAGATAGGGGTAGGAAGGAGGGAGGGAGGGGAAGAGAGAGACACAGAGATAGAGCAAGAGACAGAGAGAGAAAGAAACAGAGAGATAGGGAGACAGAAAGAGAAAGAGA
>JAJPUD010016025.1:20986-35390 GCA_023553655.1 Myrmecobius fasciatus | reverse complement strand
TCTTTCTTTCTTTCTTTCTTTCTTTCTTTCTTTCTTTCTTTCTTTTTCTTTCTTTCTTCCCTTCCTTCATTCTTTTCTTCCTTTTTTCCTTCTTTCTCTTTCCTTCCTTCACTTTCTTTCTTACTTTTTGGTTATCATCCCATTATAGTCAACTCTCCCATGTATTTTTTGTCTATGTATGCTCTAACTGCCATAAAAGTAATAAAATTATTTAAAAATTACAAATACCAGCATCTTATTTAGCATTACAAATGAGTTAATCTTTTGAATCCTTTACTATTTCTCTCGTATTTACTTTTTTATGCTTCTTTTAAGTTTTATATTAAATTTTCTATTCAGCTCTGCTCTTTCCATAAGAAATGATTGGAATTCTTTATTTTGTTAAATATTAATTTTTCTCTTGATATATTATACTCAGTTTTACTATATGACTGTTGGATATAAACCCAATTCCTTTGACTTCTGGAATATCATAGTCCCAGTCATCCTATCCTTGCATGTGAAAACCTATGTAATGCTGACTTTGACTCTACAACAACTGAATTTTTAAATTTGTTTTTGTTGTTATTGTTGTTGTTTTTCCTGGTTTATTGCAGTATTTTCTCCTTAATTTGGAGGTGTTGAAATTTTGTCATAATATTCCTGGGTGTTTTTTATTTGGGGATCTCTTCCATGAGGGGATTGGTGGATTCTTGTGATTTTCAATTTAACTTATGATTCTAGTAAGTCAAGGAAATTTTTCTTAATAATTTTCTGAACTATGGCATCTCTATTTATTTTATCATTGCTTTTAGCTTTTTCAACAATTTTTAATGATTCTCCTTGTCCCTGCTCCCCTACAGTTTCATGCTTTTGTGCACTAGTACTTCTCCTCGTACTGGGATAGTGATCAGCTTCTGTGATCCATATCCATATCTGGCCAGTGCAACAGGATCCTGTACCATTTCCAGCAAAGTGTCTCTGTAGTCTTTTGACGAGTTTCCAAGCCTATATATCATTTGGGTGTTTAAAGCTCTTGAAATTTCTTAAAGTGATTCTGTTGCCCCAAAAGTCTGTTCTGACTTTTTGAATCGGAACCTACTGATAGTTAAATTGAGAGTGTAGAGCTTCATTGCTGCCTTGCTACAGAGCAATCTATTGTTGGTTTGCATTGGAGTTACCTTTGCTGGACTGTACTACACTCTTATCTCAATAAGACAGACCTTTCCTGTTCACCTTCTAAGTTGTCTTGGGCTATAAATTATTTCAATCCTTCCTTTGTTGGTTCTGAAAACAAGGAATTTATTTTTAGGTATTATTTTAAGTTTGAAGGGAAAATTGAGAGACTTCAGCTGAATTTCTGCCTTACTTTGCTATCTTGACTCCACTCTTTTATTTTTTTTTCTTTCCACTTGACTGGAATACATCAGATTAGATACTGTTTCCAACTCTACTTCTTATCTGTTGAAGTCCCTTTTTAAATCTATACTTTATCTCTATTGAATGGCCAATAACTGTGCCAGTTGGCTTCTATTTTCTCTCCCTATAAAATAACAGGTATGCATGTGAGACATGCAGGACCTTTTCATGATCTTGTTTATATCTGAAAGCTCCACTTAAGTCCCCTCTTCGTAAATGTACATAAACTGATACTTTCCTCATTAGAGTCTTTTCTCACTTTCTTTGTGTCTTTCTCCCTCTGCACAACTGTGCTGGAAAAATGATTTTATGATGGATGACCCATTTAGTAATTCAAGGATTTCAGTAGCAGCAATATATAGTAATAATATCTTTGTTAGCATAATTGTAAAGGACAGTTAGGTGAAACTACTTTTTCCTACTTTGTAATTTTGACTGGTCTCCAATCAAACTCTAGATAAATTATTAAATAAAAGTTTCATAAATACCAGAATTGATTGGGTAAAAAATTATAGTCAATGTTAGGAATTAAACTATATTTTTTGAGGACAAATGTAAGATGAATATTTAAATGAAAAATGGATGCTAACAGACTTTTTTGTTATTGCCATTTTGTTGTTCTATTGTTTAAAAATCAATATCTCAACATTGTAATTTCATATCTGTAGGTGACATAGTACTCAAAAGTGTTTAGAATATTGTCATTATCTATTGGAGATAGCCTGAGTTGCTATGGTCCCAAAAGGTTATCACTTAGTGATATTTAATATGATAAATGTTATTTAGCTCATTTTGTTTTTCAGTCAGATCTGCTATATTTATCATTTAGGATTCTAGAGCACCCTGAAGAGTCAGAGTAGAATTTCCTTTATTGCTGTGAGTTGGATCCTCAATAAGATGTCTTCTCCCACTATTAAATGCCAGTTATTAATGCCTAATTCCATTTAACTGTGTAACATTAATCAACTGTTAGGAAAAAAATACTTCAAAGATATAATAAGAGCAAAAATGTATACATTTCCAGAAATAAAGCACAAATACATTCTCCTTTATCTCATCTCAATTTCTGGAGAAGAAATTCAAATTTTACTGAGTTCCTGCATAACGTTGGTCTCACTCAATTCATGTCAGTCAAGAAGGACTTGTGAACAACTGTTGCCATGCACTGTGATAAAAACTGAATATACAAAGAAAGGCAAAGACAGTTCTTGCCCTTGAGGAACTTACATTTTGGCTACCACTGGACTAGATCTTGAAAGTTATTTCTTAAGTTCACTCCTTGCTTCTGAGCATATTGTGAACAGGATGCAAAACCAGGACATTGAAATGGCAAGACTATTTTACCTTAGTTTAATAATTTTTTTGACATGGCAAGTGAGTTTAAGTGACTTGTTCATAGTCATCCAGGTATTAAGTATTAAGTGCCTGAGGTGGGATTTGAACTGAAGTCCTCCTGACTCCTAGGCCAGTGTTCTAACCACTGTACTATATAGCTGCCCCTTCAGCTTTAATTTAAAACAAAAATTCTTGAGACATATAACTTAGTCCTGTGTTGACAATTCCACTTGGTGGCAGAGTGGAGAAAGCATTAGTGTTTTCCCCTTCCAATACTAGATATTTTCATTCATTGGGTCTCATTAGATGTCACAATTAAGATAAATCAATTCCAGAATAGATGAACCAAAGAGACTAGACTAAAGTGGACTCAGTCTTGTTTGGTGCTGCTGCAGTAAAAACCTTCTATCATTATCCAGCTTTCTGTCCAAGACATTTAAGTTGTACTTAATTATGAATCCTGGATGCAGAACATCTACCTTTTCTATGTAGGGAGATAGTTATCAAAAATGATCTTTTCATGTGACAGAAACTACATGACCTAAGCAATTCTTCCCAGGATACATATACAATCTACTGTTAAGCTTATACTAAAAAGTGGTCAAGATTTAGATTTTGAGGGTGCAAACTTTGCAGATCACCTGCCTACTGCATCCAAACATAGCCAATTGCATAGCCAATATGGTGGAGTAGAGAAAGCACTAAGCAAAGCTTTCTAAAGTTTTTATTCTAAATAATTTCAAAGTCATGTTTCAACTCACATTCTGAAGTAGCAGAGACAACAAAAGTTCAGAGTAAGCCATTATTACATAACAAGACAACATAAGAAGTCAAAAATAGAGATCTGTTACATGGGAGAAAACTACCCAAAAATCCATGTGGATGAAACCACATTGGCGATAAAATTTCCCTACCCCCAGATTTCTGCTTCTTTTTAAATTTTGTTTGCATTGACTTTGTGCAAAACCTTTTTAATCTAATATAATCAAAATGATCATATTATATTTCATAATGTACTTTATTTCTTGTTTTGTCACAAATTTATCATTTCCTTATAGATATGAGACAAACTATTTCTTGTTCTTCTAATTTACTTATGCTGTCAGTCATTATATCTAAATTGTGTACACAGTTTTACCTTATCTTGGTATACAATATGAGGGGTTGGTTAATACCTAGCATTGATCATATTGTTTTCCAGTTTTTCCAGCAGTTTTTGTCAAATAGGAATACTTATAAGCAGAAACTGGAGTCTTTGGGTTTATCAAGTAGTAGAATTACTAGTCATTGAATATTATAGCTTGTGTACCTAATCTATTCCATGGCTCCACCACTATATTCTTAGACAGTACCAAATAATTTTGATGATTGATGCTTTATAACACTGTTTTTGATACGGCATAGCTAGGTCCCTTTCCTTTGCATTTTATGTTTTATTATTTTCCTTGATAGTTTTGACTTTTTATTCTTCCAGATGAATTTTCATATTATTTTTTATGGCTCCATAAAATTATTTTTGGTAGTTTGATTGGTATGGCACTGAATAAGTAAATTAATTTAGGTATAATTGTCATTTTTGTTATATTAATTCGGCCTATCCATGACAAATTGATGGTTTCCAGTTGTTTGGCTCTGACTTTATTTGTGTGAAAAGTCTTTTTTAATTATGTTCTTATAGTTCCTGGATTTGTCTTGGCAGATAGATTCCCTAATATTCTTTATTGTTTACAATATTTTAAATAGTATTTATCTTTCAACCTTATTGTTGGACTTTGGTAGTAATATGCAGAAATGCTAATGATGTATGCATTTTACATCTTGAAACTTTGCAAAAATTATTCATTATTTCAAATAGTGTTTAATTCATTGTGTAGAATTCTCTAAGTAAACCATGATATTATCTGTGTAGTTTTATTTACTACTTTTATTTCCTTATTGTCTACTGTAATTCATTCAATTTCTTTTCCTCCTCTTATTGCTAAAGCTAATATTTTTGGTACAATATTGAATGATAATGGTGATAATTACCATCCTCTTTTCACCCCTGATTTTATTGGGGATGCTGCTAGCTTATTGCCATTACATATTATGCTTGCTGCTTGCTTTGGTATGATTTTATGGAAACTCCATGTAATCCTATGCTCTCTAATATTTTTAATAAGAATAGTTCTGCACTTTTCAAAACCTTTTTCTGTATCTATTGAGATTATTATATGATTTCTATTAGTTTTTTTTAATTGATATGATCAATTTATGGCAGTAGTTTCTCTGATATTGAACCATCCCTTCATTCCTGATATAAATCCTATTTGGTCATAGTGTATTAACTTGTGGATAAGTTGTTGTAATCTTTTGATTTATATTTTATTTAAAATTTCTACATTGTAATGATATCCATTGGGATACTGATCTGGTAAAATAATAATTTTTAAATTGTTTCTTCTGGATCTTTATTCCAGGTCAGCTGTTTTTCCAATAAGGTATTTTACATTGCCATCTATTTTTTTCATTCTGTTTACTTTGCTTGACTAATTATTAATTTCTCAAAGTCAAAGGTTTTCATTTGCTCAGTTCTGATTTTAATGTGTTATTTTCTTCAGTTAGCTTTTGTATCTCTTTTTCCTTTTGATTAATTTTCTTTTCAAGGTGATGTTTTCTTCAGTACATTATTTATTATTATTATTATTATTATTATGCATTTGACAAATTGCATCTTTTAAGGAATTGTTTTCTTTTGTCAAAATTTTTGTCAAAAAGTCTTTTCCAAATTGTTGACTCTCTCTTCATACCTGTCCTTTCTTTTTTTCTTTTTTTTTCTTTTACCTCTCTTATTTGCCCTTTAAAGTCTTTTATGAGCATTTCTTCTTTGGATTTGAGACCAGTTCATACCATTCTTTGAGATTTCTTCTGTGGACATTTTGTCCTTATTTGAGTTGGTATTTTGGTCTTTCCTGTCACCAATAACTTTCTATGGTTAAAGTTCTTTTCTGTTTCTTGCTTATTTTCTTTCCTTTCTCTTTTTATATTTTCTCTTTTGTGACTTTCATGGTTATTCTTTGCTCCTGTGGTAAAGAGGATGCTGTCTCAAACTTCCTGTGTAGTCTGAGCTTTGGCTTTGAACACAGGAGTCTCTTGTATTTGGTGATTTAGTCACAGTAGGGGGTAATTTCACCTGTTCTTTCAGAAAAGAGCCTGGTTTTCCAGAATTTGATTTCTCATCTGGGATTGTAGACTGCCACACTAGTCTTTTCTGCTACTGAGGAATGAAGGTCTCATTTGCTGATCAGCTGAGTTTTAGCCCCTATCATTGGCTTTCCCAGACTCCATCTGATTGAGACTGAGCTTTCTTGAAGTCTTTACAAACTATGATTTCATTCTGTCAGAATCTACTGGGGATTTGGTTTCATGTGGTTTTTGATGGAATCTGGGAGAAATAGAGGAGCTTCCTTGTTTTATTCTGACATTTTTTATTATCGTTTTACTGTTTGTATTTTTTTTTGCAACATGGTTAATATTGCATGGTCTTAAATATATAATTGATCTCAAATTTCCTGCTTTCTTAAGGAGGTGAGGGTGATAGTTTTTCCTGTTAAGATAAATACAAATAAAGGATATTTGGCCTTAAATGAGTCTGTTATGCATACTGAGGAATAATATCACTTTATTTAATTCTGAAGGTAAAAATATTTCCTACTTGAATCCACATTTTTTAAAGATTATTAACAATTTATTACAATCTGTGGTCATAATAGTACTATTTTGACAAATTAGATGATTTTGCCATTATTTCATCCTTATTTTGCTTCCATCACAGTACGTTTCATAAATCATAAATTAATTTTATCTGAAGAGAACTGAAGATATTCAGAAACTTCAAATTAATAGACACTGAAGCTCTTTCTATTATTGTCATTTTAAGTGTATACCAAACCGATGCTTTCAGGATAGACTAGGGAATGTGCTTCAAATAAAGTTACTGTCCTTCAAAAAGGATACAGCACTTAAAATAATGACCTTGGATAATCATGAGAGGGGCATCAATGGTTATTATTCTACAGAATATTTCTCTCAGAATACAGTTTTAGTAATTAAATACGCTTACATCTTGACAGTAATTTCAATCAGGGCAAGTCTTTTTTTCTCATTTTTTTTGCATAAGAAAATTATATGCTGCACACATATCTATTTCCATTCTACCCCAATCTCGTTAACTTTATTCAGTGAATGTAGTACTTCTTTTTAGATATTAATGAAGAGTTTTAAAGTATCTAAGAAGGTCTACATTTCATTCTTTTTTGAAACTCAAAGAATTTTAACTTTTTTATCTACAATTTCCTTACTTTTCTATTTTTGTATTTTGTATATATATTTTTTTCTGAAACATTTTGGTAAAATATAATTAAGGCATATTTTTTTGTTAGTCAAATTAACAGTATTGATCAATGTGATCATAGATAATAGTGTTCAATATGTAGGATTTTAATAAATAAATTAAATTCTCATTTTCACTTTATTTGAATATAAAGAATTTATTAGATTGTTTTACATATGTTTCTTGCTTTTCTTCACAAGATTTTTTTCTAATAAAAACACACTGTATTGAAAAGGGGTAAAAAACCCCTCTTTTTAAAAATATAATATCTTTCAGGACAGAAAACAACAAAATATTATTTGGAGACTTCTTTTATTCACTTCCATTTGAAACTATTTTATTTCCTTCTTCTCATTTCATCTTTAGCCCAGGAAAAGTTACAATTATCTGACTATGTGTTTCTGTGACCCTGACATTGACTAGTATTATACTCCAATATATTCCAAATCCATGATGTTGGTGTTAATTTATTATTCCTCTCCAGTTCATACTAATGATGATTTATCTCTGATTATTCATGACAGTAATGTATGTCAGTCTGGTTCTCTAAACTTCTAACCATCTTGGGAACTGGGATCATTTCTAGATTAGATTTTCTCCCCAAACTCAGGTAATTAATATTTTATTATTCTGGAATTTCATCAATTATTAACCTGTAGACTAACATACCATATTATCTAATGAACTGAAATAAAATGTTTGTGATATGTATAGAATGGTGGACTACCTCAATAGAATGTTCCTCCTTTGATAAAATATAGCTGGGAAATGCACAGTATTAATCAACTCTCAAGCTCCCCCCCTTCCCATGTGCATATCAGGCCAATCACTTTTTTTACCTGAGGCAATTGGGGTTATGTCACTTGCCCAGGTTCACATAGTTAGGAAGTGTTAAGTGTTTGAGGCCAGATTTAAACTCAGGCCCTCCTGACTTCAGGGCTGGTGCTCTATCCACTACACTAACTAGCTGCCCCAGGCCAATCACTTTTAAATGATTGCACAATTCTGGGACTTGATGGGAATATGTCTTCCTGTTGAACTATACATAAAATATTCTTCATGAAATTTAGAAATAATTGTGGAATACCTTGGGTTATTTTTCTTTATTTGATATTTGTAATCTGAAAATTGTTGAATAAAGCTATATCATGCTTAAGTCTAGCAATCAATTTTTTAAATCTTCACATATACATGGAAAATACCATATTATTAAAAGTATTTTGAAGCTGTATATTGGTCTAAAAATTCATTTGCTTATTGTCTCCTTTGTAGCCTCTGGTATCAACACTTTATTTTATACAATGGTATACAACACCATTGTAAAAACTGTCATTGTCATTCTCCTTGTCAGATAAACATAAGCAACATCAAAGTTACGCAGTTTGTTCTTCTGTCATTAATCATCTTTTTTTTTTGAATTTTATTTTATTTGCAAAACATATGTATGGGTAATTCTTCAACATTAACCCTTACATAGCTTTCTGTTACAAATTTTTCCCCCAACTCCCCACCCCTCACCTAGATGGCAGCATATCCACTATATGTTAATTATGTTAAAATACTTGACAAATCGAATATATGTATACATATTTCCAAACTTATCATTGTTGTTCAAGAAAAATCGTATCTACACGAAAGACATATCAGTTAAAGGAAAAACAATGTAAGCAAACATCAATCAAGAGTATGAGAATGTTATGTTCTGGTCCACATTTCACATCCCTCTCTCTGGGTGTATATGGCTTTCTTCAGTGAACAATTGGAAGTGGTTTGAAACATTTCATTGTTGAAGAGAGCCATGTCCATCAGAATTGATCGTTATATAGTACTGTTGTTGCCGTGTATAATGATCTCCTGGTTCTGCTCATTTCACTCAGCATTGGTTCATGCAAGTCTCTCCAGGCCTCTCTGAAATCGTCCTGCTGGTCACTTCATTCAGAACAATAATATTCCATGACTTTCATATACCATAATCTATTCAGTCATTCTCCAATTGAAGGGCATCTATTCAGTTTCCAGTTTCTAGCCACTACAAAAAGGGCTAACACAAAATTCTTGTACATATATGGCCCTTTCCTTCCCTTATGATTTCTCTGGGATATAGACCCAATAGAAATGCTGCTGGGTCAAAGGATATGCACAGTTTGATAACTTTTTGAGCTTAGCTCCAAATTGCTCTCTAGAATAGCTGTATCTGTTCACAGCTCCACCACCAATGTATCAGTGACCCGGCTTTCTACATCCCCAGTAACATTCATCATTAACTTTTCCTGTCATTTTAGACAATCTGACAGGTGTGTAGTGGTACCTCAGGGTTGTCTTGATTTGCATTTATCTGATCAATAGTGATTTGGAGCACCTATTCATATGACTAAAAATAGTTTTAATTTCATCCTCTGAAAATTGTCTGTTCATATCCTTTGACCATTTATTTATTGGAGAATGGCTTGAATTCTAATAATTATGAGACAATTCTCTATATATTTTAGAGACCAGACCTTTATCAGGACCCTTAAATGTAAAGATGATTTCCCAATTTATTGCTTCCCTCCTAATCTTGTCTGCATTGGTTTTGTTTGTACAAAAAGTTTTTAACTTAATATAGTCAAAGTTATCTATCTGGTTTTCAATTAAGAGTTCCAGTTCTTCTTTGGACATAAATTTATTCCATCTCCATAGGTCTGAGAGGTAATCTATATTACGTTCCTCTAATTTACTTATAGTATCACCCTTTATATCCAGACCATGAACCCATTTAGATTTTATCTTGGTATGTGTTATTAGATGTGGGTCAAGCCCTAATTTCTTTCACACTAGTTTCCAATATTCCCAGCAGTTTTTGGCAAATAGTGAGTACTTATCCCAGAAGCTGGGGTCTTTGGGTTTATCAAAGACTAAATTGCTATAGTTATTGCCTAGTTTGTCTTGTGATTTTATCTTATTCCAGTGATTGACTACTCTATTTCTTAGCCAGTACCAAATGGTTTTGATGACTGCTGCTTTGTAATATAGTTTTAGATCTGGTAGAGCAAGGCCACCTTAATCTGCCTTTTTTCATTAATTCTCTTGAAATTCTTGACCTTTTGTTCTTCCAAATGAATTTTGCTACTTTTTTTTCTAGATCTGTAAGATAATTTCTTGGGAGTTTGATTGGTGTGGCACTAAATAAGTAAATTAGTTTGGGTAGTATTGTCATTTTTAATATATTCACTCAACCTACCCATGAGCATTTAATGTTTTTCCAATTGATTAGGTCTGATTTTATTTGTGTGGCAAGTATTTTGTAGTTTACTTCATATAATTTCTGACTTTTCCTTGGCAGATTGATTCCCAAATATTTTATACTATCATCCGTTGTTTTGAATGGAATTTCTTTTTATATCTCTTGCTGTTGAACTTTGTTGGTAATATATAAAAATGCTGATTATTTATGTGGATTTATTTTGTATCCTACAATTTTGCTAAAGTTGTGAATTATTTCTAGAAGGTTTTTAGTTGAGTCTCTAGGGTTCTTAGAGAACTAAGGAAGCTAGGTGGCACAGTGGATAGAACACTAGCCCTGAAGTCAGGAGGACCTGAGTTCAAATCTAGTCTCAGACATTTAACATTCTGTAGCTGTGTGACCCTGGGCAAGTCACTTAACCCCAATTGCCTCAGCAAAAAGCAAAAAAAAAAAAAAAAGCAAAAACGTACTCTCATCTCATCTGCAAAGAGTGATAATTTGGTTTCCTTATGACCTATTCTAATTCCTTTAATCTCTTTCTTCTCTTACTGCCAAAGCTAACATTTCTAATACAATATTGAATAATAATGGTGACAGTGGGCAGCCTTGTTTCACTCCTGATCTTATTGGGAATGTTTCTAGTTTGTCCCCATTACATATGATGCTTGCTGATGGTTAAAAAGAGGCTACTGATCATATTAAGGAAAAGTCCATTTATTCTTATACTCTCTAGGGTTTTTAATAAGAATGTATGTGGATTTTATCAAATGCTTTTTCTGCATCTATTGAGATAAACATATGATTTTTGTTAGTTTGATTATTGATATAATTGATTATGCTGCTAGTTATCCTAATATTGAACATGCCCTGAATTCCTTGTATGAATCCTACTTGGCAATAGTATATTATCCTGCAGATGATTTTCTGTAATCTCATTGCTAATATTTTATTTAAGATTTTTGCATCAATATTCATTAGGGGAATTGGTCTATAGTTTCCTTTTTCTATTTTCACCCCTACTGCTTTTAACTATCAGTACCATATCTGTATCATAAAATGAATTTGGTAGTATACCTTCTTTCCCTATTTTTTCAAATAGTTTATATAGTATTGGAATTAATTGTTCTTTGAATGTTTGATAGAATTTACATATAAATCCATCTGGCGTTGGATATTTTTTTAGGGAGTTGATTAATAGTTTGTACTATTTTTTTTTCTAAAATGGATCCATTTAAATAATGTATTTCCTCTTCTCTTAACATGGGCAATCTATATTTTTGCAGATATTCCTCAATTTCATCTAGATTGTTCAAATTAATTGGCATAAAGATGGGCAAAGTAACTTCTAATTATTGCTTTCATTTCCTCTTCAGTGGTGGAAAGTTCTTCCTTTTTTTCGTTCCTTTTTTTTTTTAATAAATTAACTAAAGACTTATTTGTTTTGTTGGTTTTATCATAAAACCAAATCTTAGTTTTATTTATTAATTCAATAGTTTTCTTCTTTTCTTTTTTTTTCCTTTTTTATTAGGCAATTGGGGTTAAGTCACTTGCCCAGGCTCACACAGCCAGGAAAGTGTTAAGTGTCTGAGATCAGATTTGAACTCAAGTCCTCCTGACTTCAGGATTGGTCGTCTATCCACTATGCCACCTAGCTGCTACAGTTTTCTTATTTTCAATTTTATTAATCTCCCCTTTTATTTTCAGAATTTCAAATTTGATATTTAATTGAGGGTTTTTAATTTGTTCTTTTTCTAGCTTTTTTAATTGTAAACCCAATTCATTGACCTCCTCTTTCTCTATTTTATGCAAGTAAGCATCTAGAGATATAAATTTTCCCCTTATAACCACATGGGCTATATCTGACAAATTTTGGTATGTAGTCTCATTGTAGTTATTTTCCTGGATGAAATTATTGATTGTGTCTATGATTTGCTGTTTCACCCATTCATTTTTTAGGATTAGATTATTAAATTTTTAAATAACTTTAGGTCTATTTTCTCCTGGTTTTATATTGCATTTATATTGCATGTGAATTTTATTGCATCATGATCTGAAAAAATGCAAGTATTATTTCTGCCTTTCCACATTTGATTTTGAAGCTTTATATATAGGTTCCATGAACCGCTGAGAAAAAGGTAAACTCCTTTTGGTCTCCATTCAGTTTTCTCCAAAGTTCTATAATACCTAAC
This sequence comes from Myrmecobius fasciatus, assembly GCA_023553655.1. Classification (NCBI taxonomy): domain Eukaryota; kingdom Metazoa; phylum Chordata; class Mammalia; order Dasyuromorphia; family Myrmecobiidae; genus Myrmecobius; species Myrmecobius fasciatus. Next base: position 22,873 of record JAJPUD010016025.1, on the reverse strand, counting down.
TTTTCTAACATTTTGTTTACCTCCTTTACTTTTTTTAAAATTTATTTTCTGCTTTATTTTTTCTAATTCTGAGAGAGCAAGTTTGAGATCCCCCATGTTTATAGTTTTGCTATCTACTTGTTTTTGCATCTCCCTTAACTTCTCCGGAATTTGGGTGCGAAGCCACTTGATGCATATATGTTTAGTATTGATATAGCTTCATTATTTATGATACCGTTTAGTTTCCTTCCTTATCTCTTTTAATTAGATCTATTTTTACTTTTACTTGATCTGAGATCAGAATTGCTATCCCTACTTTTTTCTTCACCTGAACCATAATATATTCTTCTCCAGGCCTTTACCTTTACTCTGTATGTATCTCTGTGTTTTAGATGTGTTTCTTGTGAACAACATATTATAGGATTCTGGCTTTTAATCCAGTCTGTTATTTGCCTCCATTTTATGGGAGAGTTTATCCCATTCCCATTCACAGTTAAAATAACTAATTCTTTATTTCCTAACATCTTATTTACCCAAAGTTATGTTTTTCTCTTTCCTTTTCCTTTTCACTCTTCCCTCTTCCCCAGTATGTTGCTTTTGATGACCATCTCCCTCAAAAAGTCCTCTCCTCTTTAGAGCCCCTCATCATTTTTACACCTTTCCCCTAATTCTTTTATTTTCTCTTCTTTTAGTCTTTCCCTTTCTTTTCCTCCTTTCCCTCCCACTTCCCTATAAGGTGGGACAAGTTTCTTTACTTCTTCATGAGATTTTACCTTATTTTTACCTCATTTTTTTACCTTTTTTAACCTAATTTTCCCTCTTTTTCTAGTATGATCCCCTTTCCACCTCTAGTTTCTTTTTCATATTACCGAAGTAAAATCAAATTATAGCCACATTCTCTAAGTATACCCATAATAGAAATTTAGTTCTCAAGAGTTCTTTCCTTTTGACCTTTTTATGCTTCTTTTGAGTTCTGTGTTTGGAGGTCAAATTTTTTGTTCAAATCTGATCTTTTCATTAGAAACAAGTGATATTTACCTGTATCATTAAATGTCCATCTTCTTCCCTGGAACATAATGTTCATTCTAGATGGATAGCTGTAATCCAAGTTTCTTTGGCTTTTGGAATATCTGATTCCAGGCCCTTCTAGCCTTTAATGTGGAAGCTGACAGATCTTGTGTGATTCTAATTAAAGTTCCTTGGTATTTGAATTGTTTCATTCTGGTTGCTTGCAATATCTTTTCCTTGGTGCAATAGTCCTGAAATTTAGCTACAATATTCCTTGGGGATTTAATTTTGGATGTCTTTCAGGAGGTTATTGGTGAATTATTTCAATGGCTATTTTACCTTCTGATTCTAAAACACCAGGGCATTTTTTTCATGCTTTCCTGGAAGATAGTATCTAGGTTCTTTTTTTTCTTTATGGCTTTCAGGAAATTCAATAACACTTAGATTGTCTCTTCTTGAAGTATTTTTTCAGGTCAGTTGTTTTTCCTGGGAGATATTTCACATTTTCTTCTATTTTTTTCACTTTTTTGTTTTTGTTATATGGATTCTTGAAGTCTTATTGATTCATTCATTTCTATTTGTTCAATTTAGTTTTTAGTTTATTCTTTTCTTCAGTTACCATCTTTAGCTCCTTTTGTAATTGGCCAATTTGTCCGTTGCATACATTTTCCATTTCACTAGTTTTGTTTTTCAGTGAATTGGTGTCTTTTTCATATCTCTTTTGGAGGGCATTATATCCTTCTTGCAATGATCTCAATTCATTTCCCCATTTTTCTTCTAACTCTCTTTTGAGATTCTTTTTTTTTATTAAAGCTTTTTATTTGTACAACATATGTATGGTAGTTCCCCAGCGTTGATCTTTACAAAGCTTTCCATTACAAATTTTACCCCCAGTCCCCT
>JAJPUD010016025.1:0-15986 GCA_023553655.1 Myrmecobius fasciatus | reverse complement strand
GAATTTTTTGTTCAGATCCGGTTTTCATTAGAAATAGGTGAAATTCACCTATATCATTGAATGACCATCTTCTTCCCTGGAGGATAATGTTCATTCTAGCTGGATAAGTTATTCTTGGTTGTAATCCAAGTTCCTTTGCTCTTCGGAATATCTGGTTCCAGGCCCTTCCATCCTTCAGTGTGGAGGCTGACAGATCCTGTGTGATTCTAATTATTGATCCTCGGTATTTGAATTGTTTCTTTCTAGCTGCTAGCAGAATCTGTTCCTTAGTGTTATAGTCCTGAAATTTAGCCACGATATTCCTTGGGGTCTTAATTTTGGGGTCTCTTTCAGGAGGTGATCAGTGAATTCTTTCAATGGTGATTTTGCCCTTTGATTTTAAAATCTCAGGGCAGTTTTCTTTCAGGATTTCCTGGAAGATAGTGTTTAGATTCTTTTTTTTTTCATCATGGCTTTCAGGAAGTCCAATAATCCTTCGATTGTTTCTCCTAGATCTATTTTCCAAGTCAGTTGTTTTTCCTAGGAGATATTTCATATTTTCTTCTAATTTTTCATTTTTTTGTTTTTGTTTGATTCTTGAAGTCTTATTGAGTCATTTACTTGCATTTGTTCAAATCTTATTTTTAAAGTGTTGTTTTCTTCAGTTACCTTTTTAAGCTCCTTTTGTAAGTGGACAATTTGTTCATTGCACTCTTTTTCCAATTCACTAATTTTATTTTTCAATAAATTGGTGTCTTTTTCATATCTTTTTTTGCAGGGCATCAGCATCATATCCTTCTTGCAAGATATTGTATCCTTCTTGCACTGATTTCAGTTTATTTTCCCATTTATTCTCTAGCTATCATTTGAGGTTCTTTATGCAATCTTCCAGAAAGGCCTTTTGAAAAGGAGACCAGTGATGGTCTTTAATACCTTCATCTGGTATTTTATCTAAAGGAACCTCAGCATCTGGGGTCAATGCTTCTTTGCCTTGATAAAAGCTGTTTATGGTGAGAACTCTCTTTTGCTTCTTCATTTTTTTTTAGACAGCATGTATATCTCTTTAAGGTTGGAAAAACGGCAGCTGAAGTTCTTTGCCCTGGGGCAATTTGGCAAATTAATTTAAGGTGTTGGCCAAGTGGGGGCTAGGACTAAGTCCGAATTCCTCCTTAAACAAGGCAACTCTGCCAGAACACCTGCCCCCAATCAGGGCAGAGTGTCCCGAGTGCCTCAGATAAACTCCAGGTGTTTGGAATTTGGAGTTTGGAGTTTGGAATTTCTGCCAGGATGAGCTGAGCTGAGTCCCACCCTCACTTCCAGCCTGCACAGGAGTCGTCTATTTATCCCTCTGTCGGAGTCAGACTAACCCGATATGAAGTTGTCCAGAAAGCAGTGTCCAAATATTTCTGAGTGTGTTGACTTGAAGATCAGTTCAGAGGCTTATTTTATTGTTGATTTGAGAGAAGATCGGAGGGGAGGCAGAAAGTCACCTTTTCACTCTGCCATCTTGGCTCCACCCCCTCTTTTGAGATTCTTTATGAAGTCTTCCAGGAAACCCTTGTGAAATGGGGACCAATATTTATGGCTTCTTCTGGAGTTGCTTTACCTTTATGAACCTCAGGATCTGAGTTCTGTTCTTTTCTCTCTCCATAAAAGATGTTGATGGTGAAAGTTCTTTTTTTGTTGTTTTTTTATTCATTTTTTAAAAGATTGATGTCTGTTTAAAGCAGAGAAACAACAGCTGCTTCATCCTGGGTTAGTTCTGCTGATTGACTTCCTGTGTAGGGCTATTGGAACTAGTTCAAGGGTTCTTAGTGGTTTGCAATATAACTTTTATAAAAAGCTGATCTGCCAAAAGACCTGCTTGCAACCACGTCAGAATGGCCCAAGAGGCTCACAGAAACTTCCCAGGTGTTTAGAAACTGTTGGGCTCTGAGTCCTGGCCTCACTTCCTGCCCTATCTGCACTGACATCTGGGCTCTGCAAACTGTCTTCCTGTCTGACTTAAACAGACCTGTTCTGAAGTTCTTCCAAAGTTACTTCTGGGAATGTTTTGTACTCCCAATTTTTTGGGGTGCTTTGATTCCAAAAATCAGTTTAGATATTTAATCTGCTGTTGGTTTGTGAAAAGGTCAGAGGAGATCGCAGAGAGTCATGTCTGCACTCCACAATCTTGGCTCCACTACATTATCTCTTTATTATTGAAAATCAGATCTCTGATAGCAGTCATATTATTAAATCACATTTTTTTTCAAATTTTCTATTAGAAATGCCTATATCATTTCTAGATCGTAGTAAATCATAATCACAAAATTTAGAACGGGAATGGACCTTGAAGTCTATTAAGTTTAATTGCACCCTTTAAAGAATATAGACATTGATATGTTGCAGCCTTTTTTGTAGTGGCAAGGAACTGGAAACTGAATGGATGCCCATCATTTGGGGAATGGCTGAATAAATTATGGGATATGAATGTTATGGAATATTATTGTTCTGTAAGAAATGACCAGCAGGATGATTTCAGAGAGGCCTGGAGAGACTTACATGAACTGATGCTGAATGAAATGAGCAGAACCAGGAGATCATTATACATGGAAACAACAAGACAATATGATGATCAATTCTGATGGACATGGTTCTTTTCAACAATGAGATGATTCAAACCAGTTCCAATTGTTCAGTGAGGAAGAAAGCCATATACACTGAGGGAGAGGCCTGTGGGATCTGAGTGTAGACCACAACATAGCATTCTCAATCTTTCTGTTGTTGTTTGCTTGTATTTTGTTTTCTTTCTTTTTTTTTTCCTTCTTGATCTGATTTTTCTTGTGCAGCAAAATAATTGTATAAATACATATACGTATATTAGATTTAACATATATTTTAACATATTTAACATGTATTGGACTAACTGCCATCTAGGGGAGAGGGTGTGGGGAAGAAGGGAATAATTTGGAACAGACAAGGGTTAATGTTGAAAAATTGCCCATGAATATATTATGTAAATAAAAAGATTTAATAAAATTAAAAAGAAATATTAAAAAAAAGAATATAGACATTGAGACCAGAGAAATGAAAGGATTTATGCAGTCACACAGGTAAGTGTGATTTTGCATCAGACATTAAACCTAGATCTCATAATTCCACAATGAAAAGGCTGCCCTTAGCAGCTTCCTGTCCATTTATAAGAAGATTTTCTGCAGCACACACAAGGTTACTGGATGAAATAATAATACTTCTATCAATGTATTCTCTCTAGATATAGTAGACATATTAATCAGATAGTATCACCTAAAAGAAGAGTGAAGTAGCCAACATGCTAGATATCAGTTTCATAGTCAACATCATCTAGACAGGATAAGAAATTCAAACAACTAAAATTAAATATAATAAAATATCTTGTAATAACAATAAGCAGATTCATATTTGGATTCAAAAAGTCAAGTTTACCAAAGGAGATGGAGAGGAGTGACTTCAGTTCCTTTCTAAATAGTCATAGTGTTTCCATGGATCACAGACTCATTATTATCGAAAATTATAGAATGATACTCAGAATGTTAGTGAGGCCTTAGGATATGTGGGAAAATGTGCAGGCTAGGCTAAAGGAATTGGTGGTTACAGTATATACAGATATGTTGCATATCATACGTACCATTGTGTTCAATTTTAATATCACAGTTTAAGAAGAACATTTGCTAAGCCAGAGAATATCTTAAGTACACTTACAAACTGATGCAGTGGAGTTATCAAATTAGAGACAATTTTACACATCAATATCAGAGAAAAAAAACTTTGATAGACTATAGAATTTTGATCAATGCAATCTAAATCACAAGTCAAAAACAACGAACATAAAACATGCAACTCATTTCCTGCCAAAGATGTATTAAACATAAAATGCAGAAAACATATTGCATATATCTCAGAAGGGAATTTTTAAATTGGAATATATATATTCCAGTAATATAAATATATATATATATATATATACATATATATATATTCCAGTAAAAAAAATATATATATATATATATATACATATATATTCCAGTAAAAAAAAATATATATATATATATGTGAGAGACAGAGACAGAGAGAGACAGAGACAGGAGATGGAAAGACAGAGAGGGAAAGAGGGAAAGAAGGAGAGAGACATATACACACACATACAGAAGGAGGGAGGGAGGGAGGGAGAAAGAGAGAAAGAGAGAGAGAGAGAGAGAGAGAGAGAGAGAGAGAGAGAGAGAGCAGAATGAGGAGGAGGAAGAAAAAAAGGAGGAGGAAAAGGAGGAGGAGGAGGAAAAGGAAGAAGAGAAAGAGGAAGAGAAGAAGAAGGGCACAGGAGGGTGGCGAGAAGGAGGAAGGAAGAAAAAGAGAAACAATTAGCATTTACTAAATGCCTAGAAATATGATGTCAGGTATGTTGAATTTAATTATATGCCAGAAGGTCACTATTATTAATTAGCTCATTAAAATAGATGCATCCCAATTGTTTTTGCAAATATAAACTCCAAATATTTCTCCTTTGATTCAGGAATTATCTTAAGAAATATACAAGGCTAGGCAGGATGGTTTTAGAAGACTCAGGAAGACACATATGTATTGCTACTGAGTTGGGTAAGGAGATTCAGAGTAACTCTGTATTCAGTAACAGTAATTTTGTGTGATGATCAACTGTAAATTGTTATTCTGATAAATGCAATGAAGCAAGAATATTTTGGGGACTTTTGATGCAAAATTCCATCTTTCTCCAGAAAAAGAACTGATTATGTTTGAGTAAAATCAAAGATTTTTTTTCCTCTTTCTTTGGTCTTATCTTTTTTTAAGCATAGTTAGTATTGGAATATTGAGCATCAATTCAATATATAATTAATATGACATTCTTTATCCTTTCAATGGGTGGGGGAGGAATGGAAGAGAGTGAGGGGATGTACTCAGAATTTATTTTTTTTTGGTCCTCTAAAACAAACTTTTATTATTATTATTAAAGCTTTTTTATTTACATAACATATGAGGGATTTTTCTACTTTGAACTTTGCAAAAAAAAATTGTTCCAAATTTTTCCTTTCCTTGCCCCCACCCAACCTTTAGATCACAGGTAGTCTAATACATCTTAAATATGTTAAATTATATGACAAATCCAAATGATGTGTATACATATCTATATAGTTATCTTACTGCACACAAAAAAATCAGATCTAGAAAGAGAAAACAAAACAAAACAAAACAACTTAAGAAGGAAAACAAAATGTAAGCAAATATTCACAGAAAACATTAAAATATTGTGGTCCACACTCAGATCCCACAGGCCTCTCTCTGGATGTATATGACTATCTTCATTGCTGAACAATAGGAACTGTTTTGAATCACCTCATTGTTGAAGAGAACCATGTTCATCAGAATTGATCATCATATACTCTTGTTGGTGCCATGTATAATAATCTCCTGGTTCTGCTCATTTCACTTAGAATTAGTTCATGCAGGTCTCTCCAGGCCTCTCTGAAATCATCTTGTTGTCTTTTCTTACAGAACAATAATATTCTATAACATTCATATACCATAATTTATTCAGCCATTCTCCAATTGATGGTCATCCATTCAGTATCCAGTTTCTTGCCACTACAAAAAGGACTGCCACAAACATTTTTGCATATGTGGCTCCCTTTCCCTCAGAACTTATTTTTTTTTTAAACAAACATGATAAAATAAATAAATATTTTAAAAGAAAATCAAGATATGGAAGATTTAAAAATGTCAACAAGGACTTTGAAATTAAGAATGAACTTCTAATCTTTCAGTTAATAATTTCAAGAATGGCCAGATATAAATACTTATTTTATCACTATTATTATCAATAATATGATTGCTGATAATATTAATTACATACTACTCATTATAAGGAGAAAATATTCTTATATCTCCTACTATGTGCTGGGTATTGTGTTAAGCACTTTTCAAATATTATTTTAATTTATTCTTAAAACAATATTTTATTAGTCTCATTTTACAGATGAGAAAACTAAAAGAAACAGGCATTAAGTGTATTCTTGAGGGTCACAGGATAAAAGACTGAGGACAAATTTGAAGTTAGTATTTCATCAGAATTTTGATTTTTTGTGTGTTTTTACGGTCTGCATGCCTGGATTTATCACTTATAGCTCATGAACTGGATATATATGAAGCTTAATTTTCCCTTTCAAAGAAGAGCTTTCTAAATTCAGCAACCCAGAATACTAAGGGTCTGACAAAAAACAGCAAATGGGTATAAGAGAATGGCTGAGGATATAAGGCTGCTAGAAACTAGGAGAAAAAATGCAATGCCTAAGGTACAGATGAGGCATGCACCACAATGTTATCAGTGGGCACTAAAAAAACTTTAAGAAAATAGATATCAGTTGATTTTTCCATTAGTATTGTCTCATGTTTATACCATGGCCAAATTTATTTCCTACATAACTGTATTATATCTCACTACTTGTATTGTCTATATTATCATAGCTCTTTCTGTATTTACTGGTGATGTTTATTCTTTGCATATATGAATTCTGTTATTGATGGAAAAAACAAATGAACTAACAAACACAGGAAGTATAAAAGATGATATTTTTCTATAAGGATAACTTTTATTGCTACTTTTAAACTTTATCTTTGAATTTAAAAAAATCATTTTTTTTCAATTTATAAATTCTAGTTTCCTACAAAACTATATATATCAATATGCTATCATGAAATATGACTTTGAATGGATACTCACTCAATAGTCTGGAATAGTTATTCTGAGGAGCACTGATTGTTGCATACATAAAACAAGAGGATATTATTTTGAGTTCTCATATTTAGTTTTATTTTCCTATACTTTCTATCTCCTAGCATATAGGCACAGCATTATCAGTAGGAGCAGACAAATAGACTCAACAGCCTTAAAGGAGTTTGTTCATAAGTGTGAGAAATGAATTCATAAAGTTTAGGGGAGATTGGGGGGATATAATAGAACAAAATAAGATGGAAAAAAAAGATTTAGATGAGATACTTTTATGCATTCTTTTGTGCACAAGCCAAAACAAAAGCACAGATGAAATCAATTCTTAGTTCAGTAAGATTGTTCATTGAACAAATTCATTGGATGTAGATTCTGTGTGCATGGAACCCTTGGCATTTGCATCAGGATTTTAAAATCCCTTTGTTACCAGATTTGCTTTAAAGAGAGAAGAATAATGCATGAAGGCATATTGCATCTATGCTAATGCCACCTAGACTCACTTACCAATGACTAGCTCTCAGTGTGTATACTAAAAGGCATGAATGCCTAAGCTAACATCTCCTCAGAGACAATTCCAATCATGAAAGACAATTTGGAGCTGTATTATTTCTTGAAAATTTAAATGTAAGTTCCTGTCAATATGCAAGCAGTTCCCCATTCACCAATGTCCTTTTTATAAATATCTCTCATGTATGAAAGACTTTCTGGTAATTTTTGGATGCTGTAAGAAGTTATAATATTTCCCCACTGTTCTTGTGAATTCGTCTGATCATAAACATTAGGCCTGAAAAAGCCTTTGTAGATATATCTCTCTCCTCTATATCTCTTTTTCTCATTCATCCCTTCCTCTGTTATTGAGGCGACCTTAGTCCATGGAATCTATTCAGGATCAATTTATTATAAAAAGAAAAATATATATAGGACAAATTGTTCATAGAGATGGGAAGCAAGTAGCTGCTTATTATGTAAAATGGAGATTAAGCTTTCACTTACAATTTTTACAATTAGCACATACAAGGTAACATATTAGACTGTCTTCTAAGACTGATATTGCAGAATTAGTTGTCTTTGTATACAGGTTAGAGAACAGTGGAGCTTTCAGCTATTCATATTTCTGTGTGTTCTATATTTACTTTTCTTTCTCTTTTGTGTGACCCCAGGGATGCTTTTTATATCAAGGTATTATGCAAAAATCAGTTAACAAATCAACAAGGCTTTATTAAGCATTTATGATGTGCCAGACAGTGAATAAAGTATCTGGATGTGAAAATAAGTAAAAATCAAAACAGTCTATCCCTTCAAGTAGGCCATATAGTAATGAAAGATCATAATTTATAAAAAGAAAGTTAAAAAGGGAAAGGGAGAAAAAGTACCTGGTGTAGGAACATGAGTGAGGACATTTGAAGTGGAGGATAGATAAAAATGAAACATATATATTTGGAAACACTTTATTATAAAATTTATATATATGTATATATATACATATGCATACATATATGAAATTTAATATTTCCCAATGATATATAAAATAATTTTAAAAAAATAATTAACAATTTTTTGATTATCAAATTCACTCCCTTTCTCCTGTCCTTAAGAAAAAAATTAATTTGATGTTGATTATAATGTGAAATCACACAAAGTATGTTGTTTGTTTTTTTCAAAGTGGTCATGTTACAAAAGAAATCACAAATAAGATAAAATAATAAAAATAATATATCTGCATTTTGAGTTTATCTGTTGTCTTTCAAGAGGTGATGACTTTTTTGTCATAGTTTTTTCAGAATTGTCTTAGATCATTGTCTTAATCAAAATAGTTAATTTTAGAAAGATGATCATCATTACAATGCTGTTGTTACTGTATGCAATATCTCCTGGTTCTGCTAACTTTTCTTTGTATTGCTGCATATAAATCTTCCCAGATTTTTTTCTGAATTCATCCTGCTCCTCAATTCTTATAGCACAGTAATATTTCATCAAAGTCATATACCACTTGTTCAATCGTTCCCCAAATGATGAGAATCTCCTTGATTTCTAACACATTGAAACCACAAAAAAGCTGCTATAGAATTTTTGTAAATTCTTTTTCAATAATATCTATTGTATATACATGCTACGGTGATATTGCTGGGTTATAGGATATACATGTATAATTTGATAGCTTTTTGGGCACAGGTTCAAATTGTTCTCTATAACTGTTATGCTAGTCCATAATTTCATGAAGGGTACATTAGTATCCCACATGACAAATATGGAAATCTGTTTAATAGTATTGTAAATATTTAACTTATTTCAGATTGCTTGCTGCCTTGATAAGGGAAGAGAAGGAATGGAGGGAATGGAGAAAAATATGGAACATAAAATCTTACAAAAATAAATATTGAAAACTATATTTACATGCATTTTGAAAATAAAATTCTATTTAAAATAGCTATCATTACAATCATTTTCTTGTCATAAATGTCTTTGAATTTATGCATTGTCCATCTGGGAAGATTGAAAGAGACTTCAAAGAAAAGGAATCTGAGTAAGATTTTAAAGGATAGACAGTATCACAACAGGCAGAGATGGAGTATTTAACTAGGGAGAAGAATCTAGTCAGTAACCAAATTGGTTCTGAAGACACAAAATTTTGGTTGGCATAGCACTTTGGACATATATGCCAAGCTTCCTGAATAAGTAAACATAGATGCTAAGGATATTGAACTAGACATAGTACATTCCAATTTTTTTTCCTTCCTCCCTTTCCTCACCCCATCCTTTAGACAGCAAGTAATCCAATATATGTTGAATATGTGCAATTTTCTATACATATTTCCACAATTAGCATGCACAAGAAAAATCAGATCAAAAACGTGAAAGAAAACAAAAAGCAAGCAAACAACCAAAAACGATGAAAATACCATATTATGGTCATTTGCTACCATGTATTTGCTGCACATAATCTATTCCATTGACACATCATTTATTTCTTAGCCAGTATCAAATTGTTTTGATGACTACTGATTTGTAATATTGTTTGAAATATTGTACTGTTAGGCCAATTTGCTTTAAATTTAAGTATATATATATACATAGACACGTATGTATACATTCCATAAACATTTTGAATCTTATGTTTTTCTGGATAATTTTTTTTTACTATTTTTTCTTTGGTAGTTTGACTGACATGGTACTAAAAAAGTAAATTAATTTAAGTAAAATTATATCATTTATTAAATTGACACAACTTACCCATAAGCAAATAATATTTCTCTAATTGTTTGTCTGCCTTCATTTGTATGGAAAATGCTTTGCAAATTTGTTAATATAATTAAGGACTTTGTCTCAGCAGGTATCTCTCTGTTCCCTGCTTATTTTTTTTATGGGTGAGTTCATCCTGAACAAATTTATAATCTTGATAACTAATTGTGTACTTCCCTAAATCCCATTTTATTCTATTTTTCCTCTCTCTTTCTTTTTAACCTGTACCTTCTCAAAAGAATGCTTGTTTTTCTTCTCATCATTGCATTTTTATCTGCCTTCACTTTTTAATACTCCATCTTTTTCTTTTCCCCTTTCCCTCCTATTTCCCTGTTGTGTAAGATAGATTCCTATTAAAAATTGAGTAAACAAACACATATATTACACACACACACACACACACACACATGTACGTGTATGTTTTTTCCTTCTTTGAATTAATTTAGATGTGACAAAGGGTAATATATTGACAATCCCACACCCCAACATTTTACACTCCATTGATTATCAATTTGTTCTGTTGAAGAATTTTACTTAGTTTTTCTGGATGCTTTATTCTTGATTACAATCTCATCATTTTTATTTTCAAAAATATATTCTAAATCTTCCATTTCTTTTTTGTGGTAACTTCTCAATTTGTTTAAATCATGATTAAGGCTCCATGGTACTGGAATAATTTCTTTCTGGTTACTTGAAATATTTTCCTTTGCCATGGGAGCTCTAGAATTTGTATATAATATTTTAGAGAATTTTCACTTTGGGATTTCTTTATTTTAAAACAAATACAAAATAGAAAAAAACTGATATATGCAAGACTGAACATAAGAAAGGATCCAAACAAATTTCCCTTTCAAGAAAGCCTGTATATTATGACTTATTCAGGCTATTTTTCAGAGCTATATTTTTTTTGCTTCTTTTTTCTTTATATACACATAAATATCTATAATAATACACATATGTGCACATATACATCATGTAAGACTGTACTAAAATTGTTTGTCCTATGTTTCTCTTAGGATGGATAACTCCATTCTTCATAAGTCCATTTGTTTCCAAATTTTTTCAAAATTCACAAAGTCATTATTTCCTGTGCCACAGCAATATTCCAACCATACACTTAGTTGTTTCAAGCAGGCTAAAATAACACTGATCAATGAAATCTCTTTCAGGTGATAATTGATAGATTTTTTCAATTTCTATTTATCCTATAGTTGTAAAATGTTAGGCCTTTGATGTGTTTCTGTCTTTTACCTGTGGTCCCAAGAAACTGTAGCATGTGCAGCAATTACATTTTAGTAAAACCACCTTGTCAGACTAGCTAAACCAGTTTGAAAGTAAGCAGCAGGCCTCAAACTCCTTGATGAAGTAGAAATACTTCTACCCCAAATATATGAAGACTTACCCTTATAAAATGGGTGAATGAGAATAATTTGTTCCAAAAGTCATGAAGGGGTTGAACAGACATTGCAGAGAGCTTAAAACTTGGTCAGGTTTTGAAAGCACCAAAGTCAACCACTGTATCCCAGGATATTATTAATTTTCTTAACTTTTAGCTTGCCACTAAATTCCAAGGACTCGAAGACAAAAGGAGGTTGAATGACTTTGAAATTATGCTTCATTTAAATCTAATTCATGAGTTAATTAAGACACCATTGATCCTCTTCAAAAATGAAGGAGAAACAACACTGGATTGGTTTTTCCTTTTAAATTTAAAAAAAAAAAATCTTTGTTTTTTCTATGATCATGGCCTTTAGGTTACCTAGTAATGTTTTAAATCATCTTTGCTCTCTCCATTTTTACAGTTCAGTATTTCTCCCCTAATAAAATGGTTCATAATTTCTTCCATTTCCCCCATATGTTAATTGTTTTACTATTTCTTGATAAATCAATCATTTGTTACCTTCTACTTATTCAATTCTAATTTTTAAGGAATTATTTTCTTCAGTGAGCAAGTACCCGTTTTTCATTTGGTCAACTCTGTTTTTAATGTCATTTCATTAATGAATTTAAATATCCCTTTTAACATTTGAGCAAATTAGTTTATTAAGGTTTTATTTTTTAGTATTTTCCCCATCTTCTTTGATGATGGGAATAATCACCTGATATATATTGATATTGAATATAAATTCCTTCATTTAGTTTTTAAATCTGTGCTAACTAGGTTCCAACATTTATCTCCAGCCTTCTCCTACATGGTACTATCTCTCATGCAATCTGATTTAGTAAAATGTTCTTTTCCCTATTCATCACATATTCAGTTAATGCACTTTAGTCTACTCCTTTGTACAGTCCAGCCTCAATGTCTAGAATATACTTCCACTTTACCTTCATCTTTGAAAGTTTTCTAATTCAAAAAAATTCTCCCTATTCTGTACTAATGTGCTATGCCATGTTTCATTATTTGTATTTATTCACATATGTATTGTTTGTCTTTTATTCCATGCTTGCACATATGCATAGATGCAATATATGTGTATATGTGTACATATATATCATGAATATGTATATATGTTCATGAATGTAAATACACATTTATTTTTTTCATCATTAGAATGGAGATTAGGCCTACAGTGAAACGCATGTAAATATAAAAACCAACAATCACTGTTATGACAGGACAGGGAATCTTGTAAAGTGAAAAGGTTAAAATTAGACCAGTAAAATCAAAGAATCAGTTGCACTTGCATAGGTGGAGCTCAGAAGTGATCTTAGAATTGAGAAGTCATCTAGAATTTGGAAGACACCTGTTTAGTTGTCTTAATTGAAACTATAAGTGTAAATGAGAGTGATAAAGGGTTATACACAGGGAAGAAAAAGTGCCAAAAGATATATTATTGGGAATCATATTAAGCGATTACAAAATTGGTAGGCAAGTAAAGAAAAAGAAAGAAAGATGTATTAGAAGAGGAAAAACAGAGTGTTAAAATCTACCCTGAATTATCTTTGCAACAAGAACCCCCCAAAAGATCAGAAAGACATAGTAATGACTAAATTTATTAAATTAAAACAACAAAATAATAATGTTTTTTTAATAAAGCTTTTTTATTTACAAAACATATCCATGGGTAATTTTTCAACATTGACACCTGTGAAACCTTCTGTTCCAAATTTTCCTCTTCTTCCTTCCACCCCCTTCCTTAGATTGCAGGTAGTTGAATATATGTTAAATATGTTACAATACTTGATAAATCTAACTTATGTATATATAGTAATACAGCTATTTTGTTGCACAAGAAAAATTGGATGAATCAAAAAAACTGTAAAAGAAAATGCAAACAAACAATAGAATGAGTGAGAATGCTTTGCTGTGCACCACACTCAGTTGCCACAGTACTAAACAATGGGAATGGGTTTCAATCATCTCATTGTTGA
Organism: Myrmecobius fasciatus; assembly: GCA_023553655.1. Lineage (NCBI taxonomy): Eukaryota > Metazoa > Chordata > Mammalia > Dasyuromorphia > Myrmecobiidae > Myrmecobius > Myrmecobius fasciatus. Next base: position 2,638 of record JAJPUD010016025.1, on the reverse strand, counting down.
AGACAGCCATATCCATCAGAAATGATCATCATATAGTCTTGTTATTGCCGTTTACAATGATCTCCTAGTTCTCCTCATTTCACTTAGCATCACTTTGTGTAAGTTCTCTTCATTCTTTTTTTTTAATTAAAGCTTTTTACTTGTATAACATATATATGGGTAGTTCCCCAACATTGATCTTTACAAAGCTTTCCATTACAAATTTTACCCTCAGTCCTCTCCCCTCCCCTAGATGGCAGGAAGTCCACTGCATGTTAATAATGTTGAAATGCTTGAGAAGTTATGCAAGAAAAATCCTATCTACAAGAAAAAAAAAGAATCAGAGAAAGGCAACACAATGCAAGCAAATGTCAATAGAGATCATGAAAATGTTACGTTGTGGTCCATATTTCATTTCCCTCTCTCTGGGTGTATATGGTTTTCTTCAGTGAAAATTGGAACTGGTTTGAAACAATTCTTTGTTGCAGAGAGCCATGTCCATCAGAATTGATCATCATATAATACTGCTGTTGCTGTGTATGATGATCTCCTGATTCTGCTCGTTTCACTCAGCATCAGTTCATGCAAGTCTCTCCAGGCCTCTCTGAAATCGTCCTGCTGGCCATTTCTTACAGAGCAATAATATTCCATAACATTCATATACCATAATTTATTCAGCCAATAACCAATTGATGGGCATCCCTTCAGTTTCCAGTTTCTAGCCACTACAAAAAGGGCTGCCACAAACATTCTTGAACATGTGGTTCAGAACAATAATATTCCATGAAATTCATATACCATAGTTTATTCAGCCATTCTCCATTCAGTTTATAGTTTCTAGCCACTACAAAAAGGGCTGACAAAAACATTATTGCACATGTGGGTCCCTTTCCTTCCTTTAAAACCTCTTTTGAGTATAACTCCAGTAGAAATACTGCTGGGTCAAAGGTTATGCACAGTTTGATAACTTTTTGAGCATAGTTCCAAATTGCTCTCCACAATGGTTGGATCTGTTCACAGTTCCACCAACAATATATCAGTGTCCCAGTTTTCCCACATCCGCTCCAACATTTGTCATTATCTTTTCCTGTGAATTTAGCCAATTTAGCCAATCTGACAGGTGTGTAGTGCTATCTCAGAGTTGTCTTAATTTGCACTTCTCTGATCAACAGTGATTTGGAGCACCTTTCATATGACTAGAAATAGTTTAAATTTCTTCATCTGAAAATTGTATGTTCATATCCTTTGACCATTTTTCACTTGGAAAAAAGACTTGGACTTCCTTCTGGGGGTGGAGCCATGGTGGCGGAGATCAGACAGGAGTCTGTGTAACCTCCTCTACTAACCTCCCCTCAAACCAACAACATATGAAACCTCTAGACTGATTTTGAAGCAAAAAAATCCACAATATCTGGAGAACAACACGATTCTAGAAGAAGATACTCTGGAAGAACCTCAAAACAGGTCTGTTTTAATTGGGCAGGGGGGTGGTCTGCGGAACCCACACTGCAACACAGGGAGACCAGGGCAGGGAGCTGGAGCAGGGACCTGGAACACGAGTCGGGACAGGAGTGGGAGCATTGTGCTTTTCACACACCTGGGAGTCTTCTGCGGGCCTCTTGGAACACTCTGTCATGATTGTGGGCAGGTGGTTTGGAGGGTCTGCCTTTTGTGGGAGCAGATTGTGAACCACTGAACCCCTGTGAGCATCGGACCTAGCTGCCATTACACAGCACCTTAAAGCAATCAATCAAACAACAGGACTCATCAGCACCAGAAATAATTCAATCAGCGGAGCTGCCCACTACCTGAAATAATTGAATCAGCAGAACCGCCCCAGGGTGAACTAAAGCAGAACTGCCCAGCACCTGACATATTTCAATCAGCAGAACTGCCCAGTTCCTGAAATAACTCAATCAGCAGAACTGCCCCAGGGCAAATTAAAGCAGCTGTCCCACCTTTGCCTTAAACAGATCTCACACTTTTAAAAAAAAATGAATAAAAAACCAAAAAGAGCTCTCACCATACACAACTTTTATGGAGAGAGGGAAGAACAGACCTCAAATCCTGAGGCCCCTAAAGTTAAAGCAACTCCAGAAAAAGCACCAAAGAGAGACATAAATTGGTCTCCATGTCACAAGGCTTTCTTTGAAGATTGCATAAAAAATCTTAAAAGAGAGTTAGAAGAAACATGGGGAAACGAAATGAGATCACTGCAAAATAAAATAGAAAAAATGGAAAAAGAATGCAATGAACAAAAAAAAATGTAATTGTGCAATTGCAAAAGGAACTAAAAACAGTAACTGAAGAAAGTAAGACATTAAAAATTAGAATTGAACAATTGGAAATGAATGACTCATCAAGACTTCAAGAATCAGTTGAACAAAAACAAAAAAATGAAAAGATAGAGAAAACCATGAAATATCTCATAGGAAAAACAACTGACCTGGAAAATAGATCTAGGAGAGACAATCTAAGGATTATAGGGCTTCCTGAAAGCCATGATGAAAAAAAGAACCTAGACACTATCTTCCAGGAAATCATAAAAGAAAATTGCCCTGATATTTTACACCCAGAAGGCAAAATACTCCTTGAAACAATCCACTGATCAACTCCTGAAAGAAACCCAAAAATTAAGTCCCCCAGAAATAGCGTGGCT
>JAJPUD010016024.1:11578-35396 GCA_023553655.1 Myrmecobius fasciatus | reverse complement strand
TTAGTAATTTTATGTTGAGGTTTCAGAAAAGAGTTCAAGATTATAGTTTCAGGAAGGATTGGTTGAATTCTGGAAGAGTAATTCAAACCACAAATCTTAATGGAATTATGAAGTATATTCAGTGACCTGGAAGAGTTTTAAGGACTTTCTGAAAATTATGTTGGTTTTCATGTTGGGTTATTTTCCACCAGTTAAAACAGCAGAGTGATGTCCATCAAAATTTGGAGGTAGGCTGGGCCTCAGTGAAGAAAGTCCAGCCCAGCTGTTACATCTTTACACCTTTTCCTTAAGTGTCCCTTGTTTGGTTAGATAGTCATTCCCTCTAAACCACCTGGTACTGAGATCCTTGTGAAGATAATTCTCAGGAGGAAGATAGAGTAAATTACAAAGTTCATTGTTTAGAGAACTGAAACCATTAATATTTTTTCTTGAACAGGTAGTATTGTTCTCCTCTGCTTCTGTTTGCAAAGACTGGTTGCTCATGTGGATAGAGAAACATTTTGTTAGATACATAGTCCTAGAATGCTTTCAGTATTCATTATCCTTCCATATCATTGCAAGACCAGACTGCAGTTGATAAAGCCAAATGTCATCCCTTGAATTTTAGTGTGATCATCAAAATAACTAGTTTGAGCAAGTTTAAAAAAAAGAAAATTTTTCTTCAGAGACTTTTTAAATTTTGATTTAGCTAGGTGACTTTTTTTTTTTTGGCAGGGCAATTGGGATTAAATTACTTGCCTAGGGTCACACAGCTAGTAAGTGTTCAGTGTCTGAAGCTGTATTTGGACTCAGATCCTCCTGATTCCAGGGCCATTGTGCTATCCACTGAACTTTCTAGCTGCCCCCTGGAAATTTTTCTTTAAAAATAAAAATGGATGAAATAAAATCTTCTGACTAGTGAGGCTGAATTTAAATGTCCAGTTTTGGTTGGGGGAGAGAGTTCTGTTTCTTTGATCTCATTTTTTTTTTTTGGTAATACTAGCTTTTTATTTTTCAAAATACATGCAGAGGTAGTGTTCAACATTTACAGCTGCAAAACCTTGTATTCCAAATTTTTCTCCCTCCCTCCTTATCTCTCCTCTCCCCTAAACAGCAAGCAATCTGATATAGATTAAACATATGTAATTTTTTATTAAAGCTTTTTATTTGCAAAACATATGCATAGGTAATTTTTCAACATTGACCCTTGCAAAACTTTCTGTTACAAATTTTCCCCCCTCTCCTAGATGGCAGGAAATCTAATATAAAACATGAAATTTTGATTCAATTTTAAACAATGAAAACATTCTCCAATTATTTTTGGGGGGTTCTTTTCTCACCCTCTCAATATGTAAAAGAAAAGCATTTCTATAGTCAGTTTTTCCATGCTGGAACTTGAACTATTTAATATCACATGAGAGTCAGCTCAGGTTCTGCTCTTGACATACACTAGATTTGTGAGACCCTGGCCAAGTCAGCTAACTTCCTAGTGTCTCAAACAGTTCTCTAAGACAAGTTCTTCAAAACAAAATTGCCAGTCTTCTTCTGTGGAAAGAGTTGCCACACTGAGAGTTCCCTTCATTGATAAAATTACAGGTCTGGAACATCTCCCCTTCACCCCACTCCTCCAACCTGAACTTATCCCAGCCCTATTGCTTTCCTCAGCTGTATCCTAAAATAACCCAGGGTAGCATGACACTGTACATCACATGAGATTCATGTCCCTTTCCACTCCTTCTGCCCCTTTGCTGATCTCTATGCACCAGCCAAGTTTACGGTTTATATGAATGACATTAGGATGATTCTATAGATGTGTCATGTTCTTATAAAAGGTTTGGACACTATCAGTTGCTATGTTGGTATGGTTCCCTCTTAATATCCTCCTTGCTTACTTTCAGTTTTGAAAAGCTAAAAATAGCATGGAAGTCCCAAATCTAATTCCACGAATAATCATAACCCCTCTTGCCAAATCCAAGTAGAGCAGTATGAGTTTTTTTTTTTTTTTAAAGAACATTCAGTCTACTAGCCAGACTTTTTTTTTAAAGTGAATCAGGAACCCCTCTTTTCAAGTATTCTTATTCATATTCATTAACATAATTGTTTCCATGTTTTAGAATTCAGCTAGACATTAAAAGCAATGAATTAGGTCTGAGATTATGAAAGAACGAGGACACTTTTGGTCTTTTCTTGTGGTGAGCAGTGTCCAGGAGAGGATGGGACCAGAGTATGTCAGGGACTTTAGAAGTCCTTTAGTCTAGTGTTTCTTGTACTGCTTTGGCCGCAAGGAAGTTCAGAGGCTTGGAATAAATTGTAAGAAACTGTAAAGCAGTGGGTGGTTCAGGGCTATAAAGATGGCTCCAAATAATGGAAATTAAAGTTATTTTATTATAGGAGAAAAACACAGGTAATAAATATTTTGGGCCCATGTATATATATATATATGTATGTATATATATATATGTATTATATATGTGTGTGTATATGTATATGTATATGTGCATATGTGTGTATATGTATATATATATGTGAGTATGTATATATATATGTGTGTATAAATATATATATATATATATATATATATATAGGGGTAATATATGAATACATATAGATGCATGTTTATATTTAATATTGCAGAGAAGTGGTTCCAGTGTCAAACTTTTCTCATGTAAATGCATACTTACATCTTCCCCCCAAACCAACAACATCAATAAAAACCCTCACACAAACAAAAAAATCCCACATCAGTATGTTTTCTAATAACCCACTTTGGGAGAAACTGATTTAGTCCAGCCCCCTCACTAAATGAGGAAATGGAGCCCTTAACACAGAAGGCAATTACTGGTTTAGGCCAGGTCTCAAAGTGAGTGACAGAGTTTGGATTCTGTTGTGTCTCAATTCGGTAGTTTCTGTCATATTCCCAGGACCTTGCCTTACCTTTTACTTATCTTGGCATAGTCCAGCATTTTAGAGTTGGATCTTTATTCTAGCTCTTGCCAAAGGCCCTGGTCATCTGCAGTCCTGTAAATTTGGTTATACCCATGTTGCAGGTGGTGAAAAGTAGATAGTCTGACTGGCCTCTTCTCTCTTATAGAAGTTCTGCAGTTGATTTAGACAAATGTTTGTGCTTCTCTAATGCTTCCCTGGAGGGATCTCTTCCAACACTTCACAACCCATCATTATTCCAACCTTAATAGCAGTGCTGCAATCAAGGTCAAGGCCTCCAGATAATTTTCCACTTGGTTTCCAGAAGGGCTATCACTGAAGCAATTACATTTTTGTTTTATGAGTACTTTGGCCAAACATTGATATTTTAACACCAAATCACACGTGCTTACCCATGTAGACCTTCTTGAGTTGTTTTCCTTTTGAGAAGATGTGAAATTATGTGTGTATACAAGTCAACTTGGGGAGCATCCAGAAGAAATGGACCATTTTATTTGTTTATACAGCTGAGTTTCGGAGAATTTCCAGGGTGTTGTACTACCCCCTTCCCCTCACTCTTTCAGGTCCTCATCAGGCTTTTACAAAAGCTAATCTTAGTTTTACCTTTGAATTCTTTCCGCTATGACTGTGCATGGACTCTACCCACATGGGCTTATTTTCCCTAGGTGCTGTTAAGTGTGTTGGGGGTTGTAAGGAAAGGTCTACAGACTATAAAGGCTCCTCTCATCTTCATATTCTTTATGGACTGCTGAGCCTGGATTTGGAGAACTTTAAGACTCTGTGCCTTAGAGAAATGGGGACTAGCCTCTTCCTGTGTGCCTTGGGGATAGGAGGATGGGTAGGTTGAGCATTGCTCATTCCCTCAGGGATAGTCTTTGGGACTTCAGAGGCTATGCCTTAGGGACTTGTGTATCTTCACATTTGATTTGGATCAGTTGTTTTAATACTTTAGGATTTCAATCTAGGTACCCCCTCCTTGTCAAAAATAAAGTACAGAGATCTCCCTTCCCTCCATCCCTCATTTAACCCCACTGGGTTGTGTTCCATGAGTTCATTTTTCAGTTATTTGGAACTTGGAATACATTTTCCCCACAGAAACAATGTTCTGCAAAGTGGTTAGGTCCTCAGACTAGTCCATAAAGGACCCCATATGTGCCCTGAGTACAGTATCTGATGTATATTATCTGTATTTTATGGTACAAGAGAACCTAAGGACAGTTCATAATAAGTAGTGCTAACAATGTCTCTATGGGAAAAAGGCATTCATTTTCTGAACTTGGGATATCAGGGATACCTCTCCCCCTACCTGAGTGAGACTAACTTCCCTAACTCACACCTCATTGTGGGAATAAAAATATCCCAGTCACTTGTGGCTATACTACCTTGGTTTCCAGCAGTGTCTCAAGTGAATGGAGGAGGGGAGGAGATGATGGGCTAGAGGAGGCCCTCCAGCCTATGGAGGCTAAGGGGCTGTGGAGTTCTGGAACTTCTTGAACCTGCAGCCAGCTCCTGGCAACATTAAACCCCTTTTCTTTTCTTCCTAGAGCCCCAGGCATTGACCTGCCAGCTCCCCTTGCCACTGCATGCCACTAATGACCAGTTTTCCTTCTATCCAAGCCTCCACTGCTGAACAGGAGATTTTTGAGGTCTTCAAAGAGGCTTTACAACTTGTTAAAAAAAAAAAAAAAGCCGGGGGGGGGGGATAGACAGGAATTGAATAAGCTCACCTTTCTACCTTTTCTACTCCTCTACATTTTTCTACCTTCTTCAATTTCTTCCTGTTCATCTCCCCTTCTTTCTTTCTTAATTTAGATCCTGGATTGAAAAGTAAAAGTTATATAGCAGCTATATACATAGCTGCTTATGGTGTTTCTTTGTACACAAAGGATTAGAATAGGATTGAATTACATTTCAGTGGAAAATAGGATTCAGATTATCCTGGGTATAGCCATACTTCTTTTCACATCCCCATCTTTTGAATATTACACCTTTCTTATATACTCTGTGTGTGTGTGTGTGTGTGTGTGTGTGTGTGTGTGTATTTGATTTATATCATGATTATGTATATGCCTTATCACCCTTTGAGGGGATAAAGCTTGTCTTTTCTTTTGGTGAATAATGATATTTTGTGCGTTATAGATACTTAATACATTTGAATGAATGAATGTGCAAGAGAGAATAGTAATTTATTACACTGATTAGTAGTAGTATACTAATTACCACTATACTGACCTAAAAGGGGAAAGTCAATTTCCCATCAATTCAGTAAGCACTGATGACTTAATAATGTCCAAAGACCTGTGCCTGCTGCTGATGGAAGGATGATGAGGAATAAGATATGATTCTTGTCTTCAAGAAAATCAGGTCACTCACATGATGGTTTAAGTCTGTTTTGTCTATAGCTTTCTAGCTATGATGCAGAACAAGGCAGGCAGGTTTGCAATGCCAGAGGAAGGGCCAAGTCACAGTGGGGGAGGAGGGAGTAACTCTTGGACAATTTCCATGGTCTTAGGAGCCAGAGGCCATTCCTGAGAATCTACCCTATTCACTGTCAGCATAAAATTAAATATAACGGGGACTGAGGCTCTTCTTGAATAGTATTTCCTGTAATTTGGCTATAGGACTAACTCAGCAGAAGAAAGCTTATTAAACTAAGGAAATGTTCCATTTCTGAGTCTCTAGGCTAAACTATTTTGATTTAGACATTTAGTATAAATTTAGGACTATGTGACTATGTCATCAGTATGTAGCACTGTCCCATTCAGTCTGCCTTGGTGTCAACTGATCAAAAATGAGTGCCTGGAATAAAGTGAAAGAGTGTGGTATGGCTCTGTTTTCAAATAGCTTCTGCTCTTTCATAGACTTGCAAGTAGCTAAAACAGGATGAGACCACAATCATGTATCCCCTTATTTCAGAAGGGGCAGCAGAAGCCCCTATGGGGGATACAACTTAAGTGAAGCCATACAGCCAACTGGTAGAAGTCTTGGAACCAGATCACTTGACTTTCAGTTCTTTGCTTTTGCTATCTGGTCCTTATGCTTTTGATCAATAGAAGACCCAACCAACCATCCAAGTAAGTCCATTGATAGGAACAGAGTCAAGCTCTAGAGTTCATGTCTTGGTTAAGTTGAATTTCATTCCCTTGTTTTTAGGTAGAAGCCTCCCCCTAAAAGTACCCATTCTAGCAGTGTTGTCCACATCAAATGAATCAATTTAACAAAATGTTTGCTTTTTTATCCAAATTATGAAGATTATAGATGGTTATACCAATTCATATGCTGGCTTGCATCTTAAGCATTTATAAAAGAATCATTTCAGACTATTTGGAGAAAATTAGCCAATTCAGTTTGCAAGTGGGCTGATAATGCAAATATCAGGTTGTCTCTGATCTTTACAACAATTAAAGTTTATGAGATGCCGAGGTCCTAGAATTTTGCTATGATGACATTGGAATGGTTGTAGATAGGGAATAGGTTATTCATTCTGAATAGGAAGATTTGCCTACCTGTGCACTGGCGTACTCCATGTAATTGTGGGTGGAGGCAGTATGGTATGTTGGTAAGAGACTGAATCTGAAGTTGTAGGAATCGGATTTAGTTTTTCCTGTCTTTTCTCTCTGGCTTCAGTTTCTTCAATAGTAAAACAAAAGATTTGGATTAGATACCCTGTACAGTACCTTCCAGCTCTACATCTGTGGCTATATGATCTTATTTGCTCAGTGGATTAGAATATAGTTTTTAAAAATTTTAAACACCTTATTTCTTATTATCCTGAATTTAACAAACACCAGTAAATATGAACATTTCTTTATACGAGGAAGAACATGAAACTGTAAATCTCTATTACATAAAGCATGCTTTTAAAAAATCATACCGTATGTTCAGTATATTTGTTAATTGGAACATGGTTACAAATGTGATCATGTCCATTATTGGTTGTTAGATTCCTCTTATCAGTTAGTAAGCTGACATATATATGATACTTTAAGGTTTACAAAAATCTCATTTGATACTCCTAGTAGCCCTGTACCACAGAAATTATTATTGCTATTTTACAGATGAGGCAACTTAAGGTACTGAGATCAATTGACTTGCCATAATCAATGTTTAGTAAGTGTCTTTAATATGAGTCCAGCCCTTTCTTGACTAAGTCATGTGCATGTTCCATGATACAATAACTTCACACATAAGAATAGGTAGTATTCATGAGGGACTTAAAGATTTTCAAAGTTTTCCTCTATATCCTTGAAACAAACACCCAATACCGGAAAGCTTAAAGGTAGGGCAGTAGAATTGCGTTTGTCTAAGAAAGCTAATATAATTATTCCTATGAGAGTGATTATCCAAGGACATTTGAGTAGTAGAATGCACTTTCTCCTATTTTGCAAATCTTTTCTCCTGTTTTGTTTATTTATTTATTGACAACTGGGATTGTCTTTGTGGTTAACATGCACTATTTGAGTCTTACTTCCTGATGCCTCACTGTATACTGGAGTCAACCTTATTTCATGAAGGCTAGGACCACAAATTCTGTAAGATATTACCCCATTGGAAAGTCTTTGAATACAAGCTAGAGGATGGACTTCATGCCTGACCTCTGAGACTAATTTGGAAAGCTTGATTTGGAGAGATTCATCAGCTGTAGAGTGATTAATTTGGGGGGCTCAGCAGATCTCAAAGACACCTAAGTGGTAGAAAGTTTTCAATTAGCCTTAGTAAAAGGATTGAGAGGTGTCATTCATTAATAAAGCTCCTGGATAATATCAAAACTTCTTCAAAAACTGAAGAAGTATATTGTCTTAGGAGAGGCAATATAGTATAATAGGACAGGCTTGAAATTTGGCATCAGACTACTTTGGTTTGATTTTTGGTTTCTGCTACTTGCTATTGGCAGCCAAACTACAGTCTCTCTGGATCTCAGTCTCATCAAAAGTACAATAGAGAGGTTAGACTTCACAAAAAGTTTCTTGCACCTTCAAATTCTGAGATTTCTTCCACTAGACCAGAAGTTCTTAAATTTTTTTATGCCATGGTATTTTTTGGCAGAATAATGAAGCTTGTAAATTCCTCAAAATAATATTTTTAAAATGCATAAATACATATAGTTATGAAGGAAACAAATTATGTCAAAATACTGTTAAAAATATTATAAAGGAAACAAGCTTATAGACACAGGTTAATAGCCCCTGTGCTATACTGTAAGCTTCTTGAGGGCATAAATTTGTTGTTGTTCATTTCAGTCCTGCCCTATTCTTCGTGACTCCATTTTGAATTTTCTTGGCAAAGGTTTTTGGGTGGTTTGTCTTTCTCCAGGGTCTGGTACATGTCTGAGACCACATTTGAACTCAGATCTTCCTGGCTCTAGTCTCCAATCTCTATCTATTGGATATCCTAGCTTGCCTCTAAGAGCATGAAGTGATTCCGTTACCTAAAGAATCTGATGAACAGGAGACAGAACAAGTGCTGAAGAAAGTAATATGTTATTATTTGTTGAATGAATAAATGAATGTATATATGTCCCTTTAGTAGGTGACATTGTAAATTTAGGGAAGGAATGATTAAACCATTGTGGGACTGAGGGGAAGTTTGCTTTATAGGGATTGAAAAGGACAATACTTAAGTTCTTTTTTTCCTAGTATCAGAGATTCTAAAGAGAGTATTTTTATGATAAATAAATGAAATGTATTTTCTTCAATATCTTAATTCCTTAGTAGTTATGTCCTTCATTATGAAATACAAGTGTGAAAATAAAGCCGGACATGTAGGTTGGAACCACTAACAGGAAATATTTACTTCTCATTACAAAGGCAATAAGGAGCTGTGAAGGTTTTGGGAGCAGAAAAGTGATAAGGACAGATTTATACTTTAGGACAGTTACTTTGATAGCCCTGCAAAGGGTGCTTTTCTTGACATTGGAAGCCTATTAGAAGGCTATGACAGTGGTCTAGATGAGAAGTAATGAAGGTTTGAACTAGTTTAGCAGTAGGGAGAATAAGGAGCAGCAGCAGAATGTCAAGAGAAATTGTGTAGGCACGATAGCCCATGTCAATTAATTGGATATGGGTGACAATGAAGAATAATCACAGGTCACTTAGATTTAGGACCTGTGTACTTTGGAGGATGGTGGAGTCATCAATAGAAATAGAGATAGTGGGAGTAAAATCTTTCTCGGGGATAAGATAAGTTCAGTTGGATCCTCTTGACTTTGCTGCCATGGAAATGAACAAGTGGAGATATCTAGCAGGCAGCTGAAAATATAGGACTGAGGTTTGGGGAGAGTTTGAGGGTGACGGTCTCTTTGGGAATCATCCATACAGCAATGATCATCGAATCCACAGGAAGAAATTCATGAGAATGTTAACTGGGAGAGTGTAAAGGGAGAAGAATACTGAAGATGTAGCCTTGGTGAGGAAAACATACTTTGTGGGTAGTAGCAAGATGATCCAGAGGAAGTCAAGAAGGAAAAGTAAGTTAAGTAAGAGAACTAGAAAAGAGTAATGTCACAGAAGCTAAGAGAGTTGAGAGCATCAAGAATGACAGGGGGAATATCCTGGTATCACATATTGTACAAAGGCCAGGCAGGAAGAGGACATTAAAAGACATGGACATGGCAATTTAAAAAGGTAAATTGCTGACTTTGGAGTGAGTAGTTTTAGTAATGCCAAGAATGGAAATTAGATTGTAAAGGGCAGGGTAGAGGATACCAAAGATTATATATTTATTTATTCAGTGAGTGAAGACAGAAAATATTTTTATGAGCATTTTAGCAGATGAGGTTCAGAGAAGGGTTAAATAAGTAGGGGTAGGGATAGGCAAAAGGGTCAAAATTTTAGTAAATGTGTAGGTAGAGGAGATGAAACCAGCAGAGAGGAACCTAGAAAATAGAGAAAAATGGAGAATAATAGATGGATTGAGGAGATGTGGTAGGCAGGGATTAGCCTTAGCAAGAAGGAAGGCCACTGCCATCCTCTGTTTGGTAAATTGACTTCATTTATAATTTTACTGACAAGTAATCTACCATGTTGACTAGTGGGAAAATTATTGAACTTGATGAAATCTGAGTCTCAGCTCTTACATGTAGCTATGTGATCTTGTGTAGCATTTGTTCCTCTGAGCCTCAGTTTCTTCATCTGCAGAATGGGGGTATAATGCTGCCATCTTGTTTGGAGGAAAATGCTTTATAAACTACAGAGTAGATGTAAGTTGTTATTCTAGCATTAAGGATCTCACAATCTTATGAATAAGCTCACTATTCAATTGTTAAGCAGTTTTCATTGTCAGAAAGTTCTAAATTGTACTAATCTGCTTTCTTGTATAATGATTTGCACAGGGATTTTCAGAAATCCAAAATCCCCTTACCTAGTTGGTAATAATAGTAATAATAACACCACCACCAAAAATAGTGTTGAGCTCCAGCTTGCTTTTAGAAAGACCTTTATAATTTCCAAAGCCCTTTGCTTCATTGAATTTTTAAAATGTCAATTATTTTTTACCAAGTTGAGTAAATCCTTTTAATAGAAGTTTTGATAACTGCCATCTGTGCCTTTAAAGAAAAACCCATAAATAGAGAATTCACAAATATTGTCAGGTTCTTGGTTGGAAGAATTCACACAAATGAAGATATGGTACTTTTCCCAGACACTCCCTTCCCATAAATGGTTATAAAGAAGAGCCAAAATATGTAGCATTAGTTGAAAATCTTAAATAATTTGGAGTTTTGACTCGAATGGGATCTGTGGTATTAATTCCATGGTGGGGTGAGGCTAGAAGTTAGCTTTCACGAATGCATTGGTGGGGCTGCCACTGTAGGGAGGATAGTTTTGTGCCAGGAGAATTTAAGTTGTCTCAGTCGGCATTGTTGATGATTGAAATTGAAGAATTGTGAGCACAATTCATCTTCGGGGAACAGAGAGCATGGGGTGTGAGCGAGGCTGACTGGGAACAGACATTGACATACAGGCCGTCATCAAACTAATTGTTGTTTGAATTACCTGTTATGATCCGATGACAAATCTGCTTTCCTCCTGCCACTGGAGCAGAAAATGTAGCTTGAATTGGCCTGATGTTCACAAGTGTAAACTGTACTTCAACAAGATGGATAAACCCAATTATGGGGCCGACCTGTAGAGAGAAAATCCATTTAAATCTCGTAATGTTAAGCAGAGCTGTGTTTAATTCATTTGGACCAATTTGGGAATGATGTATGAGTGTTGGTGAACATTATTCAAAGAGGGGAGCCACTGGGGGAAAAGAGATGCACTATACCGATGTTCAACCCCGATGGCAAGTGGTTGTGTCATTTTAGTAGCTGCCACTAATGGTTGAAAAAGGCAAAAATGGCAAAAAGATGTACTCACTGCTGTGGTGAGAACAGCTCTGTGTAAATGAAGCAATAACTGAGATGTTTGGAGCAGAAACAGGAAGCAGTGTTTTTCCTAAACACTATTGACAGTGTGACTTGAGAAGGAAATTTGTAGTTTCTCCTGCTTCCCTTCTCAACCCTGTATTCTATGATGGATTATACTGACTATAAGATAGAAGGATTTGTGGGCTTTTTAAGTAATATCAGGAAAGCTTAATAAAAAATTACAACTAAATAGAAATGAATATTTCTTTGAGCCTTTGATTTTCTCCTGGAAATTTTAAGAGGAGATACTTGTTCTATAATAGATGTGGGATTTTTGCATCCTATATGCAGAGTGTCTTTATTTTCTTACTTTTCTTTTTTGTCAAACACTGCATCACAGCCCAGGGCATATAATAGATGTTCAATGAAGTGAAATAAATTAGCATTTATTAAAATAGATATTATGGCTACAGTTGCATGTTTTCATCTAGAATTCATTAAGAAAATCTAAATGACTATCCTCTTGGGTATCTCTTTTCACACTGGTAGAATGTAAGCTTTTTGAGGGCAGAGACTGGTTTTTGTTTTAGAATCTTCACCACATACTGAAGAGTAATCCACATAAAGCTAAGCACTTTATAGCAGATTGTTGGATTAGTTTAGATTTCTCAGTGGTGATTAATAGGGGGAAAGGTTTTTTTGCAGGTTTTTTTCTTTCACATTTCTCTTTCTATTTATGGTTTTGGTTTTGTCTGAACATTTGTCCTTACTGAGCTTTGGAGCCAGATGTCTTTTAGGGTCTTTCATAAGGAACTGGATTTTGTTCGCTATGAAGTTTCCTTAGGTTTTAGTTTCTAAGGTGAATTAGATGCAAGGTGCCTTATCTTCTGTGAGACAGAAGTGCCACTAAACTATAGTGGTAGACTGTTCTCTAATATAAGTAGAGATGTTGACTCTTTCTAATACATTTCATGGTTCTGAGATCTTGCCATAACCCTCATTGCCCATAAATATAAGTATCCATTCACAATGTGGAGAATCTCTTTCTCTTTTCTTCTTCCCCTATTCTTCACCCCCTTTCTCTCCTCTTTCTCTTCCCCTTCCCTCTCTGTCTCTCTGTCTGTCTGTCTGTCTGTCTCTCTCTCACACACACACACACAACACACACACCAAGAGATAAAAAAATTATCTTCAGAAATTGGAGTACCAAATTGTTTGTGAGTAGGTTAGTTTTGTTTTTTACGGTTTTTATTAACCTAGTAAAGCGAAGAATCTTTCTTCAAAAGATAAATGTACTAGTTTTTGTTCTTGATTTACTTTCTGTAGCTTTTCTCTGTCTCTGTCTTTAGTCTTTCTATCTCTGTCTCTATGTGTCTCTGCCTTTCTTTTTCTATGATTTTTCTCCTTGAAAACCCCATTAGAGACCTCACAGAAGCTTCCTTAGCATCTTACAGAGTCTTGACACTGGATTCTGAGATTAGCTGAAAGTCAAACCTAGTCACTGAATAAATCAATGTAAAGTACGTCTGCTTTTCAGGCAGACTGAATACTTTAAATAAACAAAGAACAAGTTGGAGTTAGTCCCCAAACTGGCTGGACCAGATATGATGCTTCCAAATCACTTATATTCCTTATTCAGTTTAAGAACATTTAAGTCATTTAACAAAAACCATAAAGATAGAAACAACATGTTGCTATGCTATGCTTCATTATAGTACCCCAGTATTAAAAAGGGGGGGGGGTACATTATGGCCTTCCATGAATTTTACAAGGAACTTTGTCCTGGAATTGGAAAGTAGCCAGCCATCAGATTTACATTCTTGAAGGAGGGTGATAGACAGTTCGATGAACAAAAGTCTTCCTGGAGAACAGATTCTCATCGAAAGGAAAGTGTGACAATTTCAGAGCTCACTAGGTAGCTGGATGTTAAGTTTTCCTGGTAATTCTTACAACTGAACTTTTTTGCTGGCTACATTTAACTCAGATATAAAAGCTAGGGAGATACTTTTGTACTTTTCGTTAGATTCTAAGAAATGAAAGTTGTAACAAAAAGCCCTTGGGGAATTTACATATAAGCACTCCCTAAAATACATGAAAAACTGAAATAAGATCTCAAATCTTTAGCTCTACAAGAAATTACTTTCTTAGAAAAAGTGATTTTGAAATTCAGTTTCTCTTCTATTTTTCTGTGTCAGAGGTTAAGGGTTCCAAATTTCTTCTGTTCTTGATGAAGGAAAGCTTTATTTGGTTAAATTGGTACATTAGAAGAAATAAAACTCCCAAGTTTTGATTCTTACTTTTTAGGAAACATCATTTTAGGTTATTTAGAAATTCAACATTTTACTAATATATGTGATTTATTTGTTGTTCTTTAAGATATGAGCTTATTCAACAGTTTAGTCCTAAGCTTAAATGATATAATATGTGAAAGACTGAAAACTTTAAACTAATATATGGTTACATTTTGCTAATATGGCAAGTAATGACTGTCAGTTGGAATACACTATTAGTTTTTTTTTTAATAAAAATGTTTATTGATTCCTTTGATTTCATCACGTGGCTCTCACCTTTTTTATAAGAATCTTCCCTTGTGACAAAAAAGCAAGTTAAGCAAAGCCAATCAACAAATTTATTGATCATTCTCAGAAACATATGGCTTATTCCCCATCTGTAATCTGCCACCTTTCTTCAAAGACAAGTTAGCCCTCTGAAATTGTAATTGTAACATTGATGTTAAAAAAAATTAGTGATGCTTTTTACTTTTATATTACATTCATTAATGTGACACCCCCACCCCATCCTTATCAAACCTTCCCCTCAAAACAAAGAATAACCGTCTCTCCCTATGAAATAATATTTCTCCTCCCTACTCCTCTCAGAAATTTTTTAATAAATGTGTATTGTCCAACAAAACAAATATGTTGTCTTTGAGAGTGCAAGTCTGAGTCTAGATCTCTGGTCCATTGTATTTTCTTGTAGTGGGAAGGAGGTATGTTTCATTGTCAATTATTATCAGTCTTGATTGGCTTTGGTCTGAATTTGGTAGTCTTTCAAAATTGTTTCCCTTCACATTATCTTGGGCTGTGAATCATTCTCTTGACTCTACTTGTTTATATAAATATTTGCATATTTTTCTGAAGCTATAATATTAAACAGCATTCCCTGATTGATAGACACTTGATTTGCAGTATTTATGGGTCTTTTCCCTCTCTCTTTGATATCCTGGGGATAGCTATGGTTTGACTTCCCTTTAGGAATCTTTTCACATGTTTTTGAATCAATGTACAATTTGTTGTAACTGGTTTTGATTATTGCATTTTGCATCAGTTTGCACAAATGAAACTTTGAATTTTCATTGCCTGAATCTGAGATTTCATTTACTCCATTTAGAAAGAGATTACTTAAGAGAAAAGTGAGAGTGAGGGCCTGATGTTACCTTAAACTAAATTATTATTTGCTAAAGATTAATTTGAAGTCCCTGGGTTTTAGATTCAACTGCCACTGCTACCATATCTTAATAATGTTTTGGATGGGATTGGGGGATTTCTTATAAATAACTGTCTTCCCCAAAAGATAGACTAGGTTTTGAAGAGCAATTTATATTCTTATATTCTAGTTAAATAGGTACATATTAATTGCCTAATATATGCTATGTACTGAATATAAAGACAAAATGACAATCCTTTGTAATCAAGGAGATTCCATTTCTCACTCTTAAGAAAAGACAGTTGTTTACTCTTTTAATATCTGACTCACAGTATCAAGATGAGTATTTTTTTCTATCTAATTTCTTTTCCTTCAATTATTTGTTTCTCTTCTTTCTTTCTCCTCAGAAGACAGCAAAGCATCAGTACTTACCTCCAGTCTTTTAGAATTGAGTAAGTGATCAGAATCTCTCTAACCAAAGTATTTTGCATAGTTGTTGAAGGAAAGCCATACTGTTCTATTAATGATGCAAAACCACATGCAAAGTCTGAATGGTTTTGATTTCAGCTTCAGTGGGTCTGCTATCATTTCTGTTTTCATTGAGTGGATTTTTGTCTCTCCCTCTGAACTTTCCGTCTGGTTTCTGGTGAAGTTCACAAAAGGTTTGTGGTTTTACTGGTAGCACTCACTAGGGCTTCCATTTGTCATTTTAGCTCATGAAACAGCTGTTTGAAAGTTCAGTTCTCATACTCCTTCTTAGACTGACCATGTTCACTATTGTGTTTTGTTGTTGTTCTTTAAAAGATATGAGCTCACCCAACAGAATTTAGTCCTAAGCTTAAATGACATAATATGTGAAAGGCTTGGAAAACTTTAAAGCACTTTGTAGTTGTCAATTACTGTTTTCTAGTAGACCAGGCCTGTGATTTCTTTGATACAGAGAACTACCAGTGTGGAATCTCCTACCAATAGAGATTTGCACCTGTTCTGACACTATATTCTTAGAGAGTTTCCGGGGGCACTGAGAGGTTAAATGATCTGCCCAGGATCACACTGCCTGTGACAGGCAGAGGCAGGACTTGAAACTAGGTCTTCCTTATTTAAGTCCAGCCCTCATTTTATTCTCCATTTTAACTATCTCTCCCTTATAGTTATATTTGTTGCTGCAGGAGCAGTGGAAGAAAGTGAAGGAAAGAGGAGTCCTCTTTGTCAGGGAAATTTAGACAGAGATAGCAGTGTGGCTGGAAATGGCCTCCCCTTAAAAGGTACTATTAGAAATAACATGAAGAAACCATTGTGTGGGTCTATGCGTCTTTGTTGAAGTGATCTTAACTTCCTTGGTGGGATTTAATTTTTTGGTCTTGTCAATCTAAAAGTCTTAAGGGCTATTAAAAAAAATTACCATTTAAGTGCATTTTCTTGCATTTCTCAGGTCAGTTAGTTTCCCTCTAACCTTCTTTTCCTTCTCATTAATATTTTTTCTTTACTAATCAAATTAGAGGCTAGAGAATGCTTCAGTTGATTGCCTCAAATTCCTTCAGACCATGATATTGTTGTTATATTATTTTAGTTAAAACTAGAGTTATTAATGTGTTGCTGGTGAGCCTTAATATAGAGCTAATCCATTCCTTAGATTTTTTTTTTCCCCTGAGATAGTTAGCCTGCAGAATTATCATTATCAGCAGTAGAACATTGTTCCAGGAGACATTGCTATTGAATTTTTACCATTTATTTGGTTTATCCACTTAACCTGTGTGACTGTAGTCTAATTATTGTCCTTCTTAGCTTCAGTTTACTAAGCTGCAAAATGAAAGGTCTAGTTTAGATTTGGGATTCTAAAAATCTCTTCAAGCTTTAAATTTTGATCTAGAGTGTGATAATTAGCTTTTGTTTTTTTCCTTTGTTCTCATACCCCGCCCTCATAATAATAAATAAACAAAACCTCACAAAATGATGCCCAAAGATTCAAGTTGTGACCCTCACTAGTGAGTGGGCCAAGCCAGGTGGCCTGAATACTTTTTTAAGAGAGCTAGAGTAAAAGAGTCCATGATGTGACATAATTTATCTCCCTGTGGAGAGAAAACAAAAGGCTTCAGGGGAGACTGGACTTAGAATTATTCGGTTTTTGATGGGCATGAAATTAGTGACAACGAGTGGGGAATTTGTGGCAACTCCGTATGTTTGCTATCTCTTTGCTCCCCGGATTTCTGCTGCTCTGAGTCTTTTCCTTCCCGTTAAGAGCTTTTTTTCTGCTCTTTGGAAGGAAAGAGTCTCCGCATTAGCTTAGTTGATGACACCGATTTCCTTTTTTTATGAGTATTTTCTAGGGGCAAGTCTTAACTCAACGTAGTTTCTACGAGCTTGTAATAAGCGTGTAACAGCCCTCTCCTCCAATTTGCCTCAGGAGACAAGCAGTGTGCCCCTTGGCTTCTGGCAAAGGGGGAAGGGAAAGGACTTTTCTTGTGCTATCAAAAGGTTTGCTCTGTGGCTAACAGAGGGTCTCTAGATTCGGGGAACTATTTGAGGAAGGATCAGAGCACAGGCTAGTCCTAGCACCGTGCCTGCTCGCCGGCCACAATGCAAATGGATGGATCCAGTCAGTTACACTTTCACACAGGGGCATGTGAAAGTCCAAACAGGAAGTCAGCTGGGGGGGGGGGCTGACATCTACCCAACAGACCTCTTAGAATTGTAAAGTTGGCAGCAGTGATGTCATAGAAAGAAACGGTTTGTTCAGTGTTCTTTAATGCAGGGGAAAGACACGTTCTGTTTTTTCGGGATCATAGCTTCTAGATTTCATAAGTTGAGGCAACACTCTCCATTTAAAGGTTTGTGGATCAAAATTAGGTTATTAAAGATATATTTGCCTTTCTCGAGATTTCCCACGTAATTGGAGGAACCCGAAAGCAGCCCTAATCATTAGCTTTAGCTTCGGGAGGAGATTAGTATAAGATGGTAGTTCTTCTGTTCCCTATTACTCTTCTCTCTCTCTCTCTCCCCCCCCCCCCCCAATTTCGGCTGAGCTTTGTTTTGTTTATCGGAAAGCTAGTATGTTTTATGACATTGGCTCTGCCTTCCTTCCTGATCTGAAGGAAGCTTTTCTGCGCTCTCTCAATTGGCCAAGATTGTGGAAGTGGCTTGTATTTCTCTACCCTCCCTTCAAGCCCGCCCTTCCCGCAGGCATTGCCTCTGGAATGGTGGATGGTGGCTTTCTCCAATGGAGAACACGTTGAAATGTAACTCCTTAGCCTTTTTTAATTGGATGGTTTCTCAAAATAAGGATTTACCTAGGTATGGATCAAAATCTGTCTTAATTTACTTAATCTAATAGTTACAAGGAAGGAAAAAAAAACCCAAAAAACAAAAAACAAAAAACCTAAGTACTATTTCCCCAGGCAGCACTTGGTGAGACAATGCATTCTTCTCCTGGGAGTTCATTGTCTTTCGGGAAGGCAGTGGGGAGGAATTAATTAAAGGAAAGGAATGAGGCTTAATAATTAGAGCTGGGGAGCAGGGGTTCTGAATGCCTTGGTTCTTTTCCCAGCTCTGCCTCTGAATTATGTGACTATGGGTATGTCTTTTGGCCTCAATTTGTCAACTTTGGTAATGGGTTCACTAACTGGTGATGAGCCAACTCAGTGTAAAAGTGTCCTCTAAAAGACCTTGCTATGACTTCCTGTTAGGAGGTGAAATGAGCCTGATAATCTGAGCAAAGTGTAACTGTTTTTGAAGTGCAGAGGTCTCTTAGTTTTCAGCAAGCACCAGCAGCCAGTTTCCTCCTTCTCTTTAGCAGATTTCATTGACTCTTTCCTTCCCTACCCCCACCTTGTCCATTTTCAACCAAGGATAGAATAAAGACACATGCCCCAGCGAAGCATCCAGAAACAAACCATGTTCCGCTTTGTCAGTTGGAGATCAAAACACTACTTGGAAATAGACTTGAGAACAATTCCATAACCTGATCACAACCGCACATTTGCTAATCAAGTTTTAACTCATGTTTCACATAGGGGGAGTGGTTGGTTTTTTTTTTTTTTTTAATTCTTTTTCCCCCTTTTTTTGTGTTACTGCAAGGATCAGTTTCTTCTGGCCCAATTCCAGAAACAACATGCCTGTCTTTTTTCATCGTTGAGCAAAAACAGTCTGAAGGCACCATAATTCCTTAAATTGGATTTCAATCCTTGATCCCCTTCTGTTCAGTAAACAGAGTGTTATATGAAACATCATTGTTTAAAAATAATTTGCCGTCAGAGCTGCATTTTAAAGAAAAAAACTATACTATATCTAAGTTTCAAGAGGTGGTGATGATATAAGTGGCTCTGGAGAAGGAGAATGGAAGTTTACCTGATGATTGGGCTGGTGGGGGTGGGAGAATGTTGGAGGAACTAGATTCTTTTGGAAAAATAGCATTTTTACATGGGTATTGCTTGTTATCTGGTCTATTTAGCTTTGGACAGAATTTGAAAATTTATCACTAAAATATATTAGTGCCTTGTGCTTCTGCCTCTTTATAAAGTCTTGGAATCCCTATATTCAAATCAAAGGCACAGAGAGCCAGAGATAAAGGGGAGAGTGTGATCTTCAAAGCTGAAGGAATTTTAAAAAAATGAGGAATTTTGTCCATCTTTATTTTTCTTATTAAATTAGGAATATAACTGATTTCTTTCTGTAGTAATTTCTTGGGCATTTCTTATCAAGTCTATTGGTTGTTTGTGAGGGAATATCTTAGAAATACTACTTTTCTAAAGAGCAATGAAAATTATCAAGGAGATTGAAGTATAAGTCATTTGATAGGTTTTTTCTCTTTCTCTTCTTCCAGCTCCCCCTCCCTTCCCATTGCTCCATCTTTCTATTTCTTTCTCTCCCTCCTCCTCCTTTCTAGCTTATTCTACTCAGAGTGCAAGCTTGGCACTGGAGAACTCTGATTAGTTCCTAAAAGAAGCAGTAAGTTGATTGCTTACAGAGATGATGTAAGCTTTGCTCTGGGGTACATCAGCTTGGATTTCTCATGCTTTATCTTATAAAGCCTAAATTAACAGCTGGTTTGGTTTGAGTTCTCCGGGATCTGACTAAGGGATTATAGTCCATTCTCAAGTGAGTCAATCTAGTTTAATTTATTTCAGGTCTATCAAAAAAGATCAATCAAAGCTCTTTTTAAAAGTAAAGCTGTAATCGGCCTGCACACTTAGATGTCACTAGTGTTGCTCTCACTTTGCCTCTCTGTTGGAAAAAAATGTTCAGATTCTAGCTAAGAGAATGTATTATAGCATTTTCTTATTTGTTTCTACCTTTATTAACTGCCTTTCCTCACTCCTATCCTCACCCTCCAACTAGATTTTGAAAGGGGAACTTGTAATCAATATTTCATGAATCATCTTTCTATGAATACTTTTTACTTCCCCACTCCCACCTCTTACTTCCCATGATTCCTTGATATTGCTCTTAGTCGTGAAATATTTTGTATATCATGAAGTATATGTTTATTCCTTTTCCTTTTCCTCCCCATTTTGACCGATTTTTTGATCCATGATTGACTTGGAGTTAAGAGATCAGGATTTGAAATATGGGTTTACCAATCACTGTGTCCTTTTATAAAGTTATCTATCCCCAGTGAATCTGTCCTCATCTGGGAAATGATGAAAATACTTGTCCTGCTTATATCATAGTTGTTAGGAAGGCCAAGGATGTCATTCATCTATGTGAAAATGCTTGTCACTCTCAAGTGGCAATAATTCATTCTTTCCAGGTTTGTTTATTTGTTTGTTGCTATCTTGGGGGTTTGGGGGAGGTTAATGGCTGAGGATTGCAGAATTGGTTTGGAAAAGTTAGGGGGTTAAAAAGATTTTGTGGATGACCACCAGTAAATAGCCAAAACAGTTTGTTTCAGCCATACTATGCCTCATGATATAATAATAGCTTACACTTGTTTAGGCAGCTTTGCAATTTACAAAATGTCCCCCCTCCCCTAGCAGTGCTGTGAGATTCTCTCTCTTTTCTACAAGTAAGTAAATTGAGATCCAGAGAAATAAAAGGACTTGCTTATGGCTAGACAGCGAGAAAGTAGCTGAGCCCAGAATTAAATCCAACCAAGGTTTCTGATTCTAGACAGTTGGGTGCCCTTTCTTCCACCCTTTGCTACTTCATAGCCATTCCTTTAACTGCCAAGACATTTAAGAAATTACTTTATTTGATTCTGCTTTGCTCCAGAACCTTGCAAAATTCATTTTTATTTATCTTATGCCTGAAATAAAAGTGGGAGAAAAATTCAGAGTAAATGTCAATAATTTAGCATGTAAGAGATGTTGATAATCTATCTGTTGAAATCCTTGGTGCAATGAAACTAGTAATAAAGTATCTCTGGGTTCTAGTCCCTCTTCTCTCTAAAAGCCTTTCTCCTATTAGTGAGTATTAGAACAAGGTACTTGGTGTTGGCTTCCTAGATCATCTCCCTCTGGCAAAGTGAGTGCAGAAGCTGCCTGTTTGAATCTGTTGACCAGGCTGAGTGCTGTCTGGTGTGCCTGAGGATTCACCCCACTTCTGTGGTCTGGCTCTTCTCGACTGTCCACTCCCTCCCTTCCCTGGCCTTGGAGTCAGTCTTTTTAAAAGCCAAGACACTTAGGAAGTCACTTTCTTTGATTCTGCTCTGCACTAGAACCTTTCAAAATTCTTTTTTTTCCTCTTCCTTTTCCCTGGGATAAAAAGAAAAAAAGACATTTGGAGTAAATGCTAATAATTGTGCCGAGTAATGTAATTGGAAGTGTTTCATTGACATGCTTATGAGGGGTTCTTCATCTGAGGGTCTGAATGTACCACTAGACGTGCATTTAGCATCTTGTTGAAGCCCTTTGATGCAGGTAGGCTATATTATAAATAGGCTCGTTGCTATGGTGAAGATCGGAGTCCTTGCTTACTGTGGGTAACCTTTTCTACCTTTTTTGGACACTGTTTTGATACACAGCTAGCTGAATGATAGAATTTTATCCAATTTGGTTAGGAGGGGGGTGAGTGGGTGGAAGACATGATGATGTTGGGATCTAAATAGAAAAATTGAAGACTTGTTTTTTATTTTTTTTCTAAGCAATAATTTTCTGATTACTTAATGTTGTACAGGAGATTTGAGTGTTGGATTTTTTAAATAGTGTTTTCAAATGGATCTGAGAGAGGGAATGCCAGATCCTTTCTTCCTTAATGTTCTCCCTTTCCTTTGTGAGGTTTTCTAAGAATTTCTTAGCTTCAGAGTGGCTCATACACTGAAATGAAAGTTCCAAGTTAATGTGCTGAAAAAATTACTTTGCTTAGTAGTTATATTCCCATTATTATCAATAGCATAAAATAAATTACCAATCCCACAAGATACCCACAGAGACTGCTAACAGATAGGCATTTCTCCATGGAGTAACATGATGTATGTTAAGGCATATGTCTCTTCCAATCCCTATAGTAAAAGTGACGAGATTTTTTGTTCTTTTAAAGTGCATCTATTGCTTGAAGAAGAAGGCTTTTAGTTTTTAGTTTAGTTTAGTTTTTAGTTTTGAAATGTCAAAAGTCCTGGTTTGTAAAATTTAAAAGACTGAGCAGATCAGGTTATTCCTCTATGCCTCAGTTTCTTTGTAAAATGGGGACAATAACACCAGCTTTATTCTTGTCACTGAATTTTTGTGCGAATCAAATGTTTATGTTTGTGCTATAAAAATAAAAATGAAGCTATGTGTAAATAGATACTTGCTTTAGCTGTGACATGACTTAGAAATCATTTCCTAGGTTAAGACACAGGAAATTTTGGGAGGAATCCATTAAGATGGGTATCATCTTTAACAGAATTTCTTCTCCCCTTTCCACTTCTCTCCTCCTTTCTTTTTCTTTTTTCTCTTTTTTTGTCTTTCTGTGTTTCTGTGTCTGTCTTGTTCTCTCCCTCTTTCCCTACTCCCCCCTCTTCTCAAGTCCAGGAATTTTTTTGAGATCAAAGTAACCTGTCTCTTCCCGTTGTGTTTCTTTCTATCTTTCACTATTACTACCCCTTGTTCCCAGATCTCTTCTAGTCTTTTCTAGACCTATTTACTCTCAATTTCAAGGAACCTATATCATCATAACTTTGCTAGGTAAAAGAATGCAGAATTGGGCTCCCAGAAATTGGTTCCATAATATCTGGCCTTTCTCTGATCTCTGTGCCTAACATTCAGTTTCTCTTCCTTTAAATTGGGAATCTTGATAATAAAACCATCAGTGGACATTACAAAGCAAGGGATGATAAATTAGTTAGGACTTGGGGACGATGTTTATGAGCAAGGTGGCTCAAGGAGAGGATGGCTTACCAGTCCTGTGGTAATTTGGAAATGTTTAGAGAAAATGTTTGTACTGGCCTCTCCACAGATAGAACTTAAGTCCCATTGCCACTTGAGGTAAATGGTTCATCCAGGCAGTGATAACAGTGTCTTCATATTCCTTTGATCCTAGGATACCTAGGATCAGCCTGTTTAGTTTGCTAACCACCTACTGTGTGGCAGGCATTGAAGAGACAAAGAAGAGAAATATAGTAGTTGCTTGAGGAAGCTTGTAGTCTAATGTGGGATGTGGGGAGAGACAATCAAATTACATTTGTTTAAAGAAAACTGAGTGTTCTATAACCATAGCTCTTCTTAAATCTGTTTATTTTGAGATATTCGGAATGGAAGAGGCAGAGAAGAGAAAATGGCATTTGATCCCTCCCCCTCCCAGTGCCACTTCTCCAGTCCTCCCACCCATTTTCTCTTTCCCATAAACCAGCCTGCTTATAGTTTTTCCTTCTGATTTCTGAAGCAATCTGGTGGTGAAGGTGGAGTGCACACCACAATAGAGGTGCTTGTAATTGTATGGGCAGCTGACAAATGAAATACTGCCATGGCATGCATTGTGCCTTGAGCTCAGTTGCTTGTAGACCTCATGATGGGTTGGCTTATGTGTGTATTTAGAAGTATTTCTAGAGGGTAACCTCATTGGGCCAAAAGAGCTTGTCTGAACAAGCATCCTGATGTTTGCTCCTAGGCCTGTTACCCTGGCAGGGATACAGGCCCAAAGAGGCCTGTCAGTCAGGCATGAGACACACACACACACACACACACACACACACACACACACACACACACA
>JAJPUD010016024.1:0-11568 GCA_023553655.1 Myrmecobius fasciatus | reverse complement strand
ACACACACACACACACACACACACACACACACACACACACACACACACACACACCCATGTGTCTTTCCTCAGGGATTAGAAAGAGCCCGAGTCACCCTCTCCTGGCTTTTCTTTTTCTCCTCTATTATAGAACCCAAACTCTTAGTTCACTGGCTTGGGGGAAAATAATCGGCCCTTGTAGCCTAACTCAAGTAACATTGAGTAAGTATAGAGTGTGAGGTTAGATTTCTGGATCATATGTTTTCTACCTCTTCATTCATCTTCTCTCTCTATCCAAGGAACTGAAACATGCCTCCAGCTGGTCCCCATAGAAAAGATGAGGCTCTCTGCAAGTCAGGACACCCAGATTTTGTTCACAGCCAGCTACCAATTGGCTTAGCTTCAGACTGGCACTTTCAGAACCCCAAACTTTGTAGCTTTTGGACCCAGTGCCCAAATGACTTAGAGAACTAAGATGGCCTTGAGGACTTAGAGGAAATCATACCCTAAGGGGCACTTGTCATAGAAGACTTATGCTGAGTAGACTCTTTTAATCTGAAGTTATTAATTATATTTTACTAAGTCCTTTAAGCTTCAGAGTCATGGTTTCTGCCCTCAGGGAGCTTGCCCTCCACTTGGAAAAAGTAAGATAGGTTGACAGCAGATATAATGGAAAGAACTATTGGGGAGTTCAGAGTACCCTAAATTCTTGTTCTGCTACTATAAATGTTTATGCACATTTGTCTTCAATAGAATATAAACTCCTTGAAGGTAAGGATTGTTTTATTTTGTCTTTGTACCCTCATCATCTAGAAAAGTGCTTGGCACATGGTATGTTATTAATCAATGCTTGTTGATTGTGCAAATTGTGTTGATTGGTAAAATCATGTCCATATATAAGATGAGGGGATGGGACACCCCCTGATGTGACATTGAAGGTTCTGTTTAGTCTCAGTCTGTGGACTGTTTTACCAGAACAAGGAAACACCTCAGGAGAAGAGAATGGATGTATTCCCAGCTCAGCAATGGGTTGGGTTCCTAATACTTCTCTTAAGTCTGTGTTTGGAAAAACCCAAATTTTCCCCCCACAGAAAGTATTCCTCTTAGGAGTTATTCCCAAATCATCCAACAGAAGCCTAAAACAGAATATTGTACTAGTAGTATTATCGACTGTAACTCTCATAGGTAACAATGTTTCTGTGGGAAATATTCAAAACTCTGGCTTTGTGTGTGAGAAATTCAACTCCCCCATCTCTCCTGCAAGGAAGAACAGGAATTGTCCAGCTGTCCACCAGTGGTGGTACCTCCTAAAACAAGAACTCTAGTAAGGTGGGGGTAAAGACAAGGTTCCAGGGGATGGGATATGGGAGAAAAAGCTGTGGGGGAGTTGGTGGTGGGAATTTCTGTGTTTGTACTTTTGTCTACTCCAGGTCAATGGACGAATTCTGAAACTTTTCTGTATGTAGTCTTGATTTCTCTCCTTGCCTGCCACACTGGGTCTAATCACAGTTTCATACCTTTTCAGTTTTTCTATAAAAGTTCTTTAATACCAATAATAAAGGCAAAAGGCAGAGTAAAGTACTATCCTCCTGGACACCCCATTTCCATATCTTTTCCTTTTCTCATTTAGACCCAGTATGGCCTCATAAATAACTATTCATACCAGACTAATTTTATTCTTTTTTGACAAGGAAACTCAATTGATGAATGGGGAGTGTCATGTTATTGTTGGCTGCGTGAACATTGATAAGATGGACAACTTCCAGGAGAGGGCAAACAGGACAATAAAGGGCCTCCACACTGTTGCTAAATTGATTTTTTTAAAGTAAAAGTCTCATGATGTCTTTTTCCTGATCAAGAAACTTTATCTATTACCTTTAAGATAAAATGCAGTCTATATATAAACTATATCAGCTTGCTTACTGTTTTTGAGGGGTGAGGGAGGAGTAAGAAAAATTTGGAACTCAAAATCTTTTTTTAAAAAAATGAAGGTTGAAAACTGTCTTTACAACTCCAGTAGACTTGGGATGGAAAATGCCATCTACATCCAGAGAGAGAACTATGGATACTGAATGTGGATCAAAGTGTACTATTTTCACCTTTTTTTTTTTTTTTTTTGTCATTTGCCTTTGCTTTCTCATGGTTCCCCCCCCCCCTTTGGTCTGATTTTTCTTGTGTAACATGACAAATGTGGAAATATGTTTAAAAGGATTGTACGTGTATAATCTATATCAAAATTGCTTGCTCTCTTGGGGATGGAAGGCAGGGGGAGAGAAGGAAGAAGAAAAAAAATTGGAACTCAAAATCTTACAAAAATGAATGTTGAAAATTATATTTTGCATATATTTGGAAAAATAAATACTATTAAAAAAGAAAATTATCTTTACATGTATTTGGAAAAAATAAGATACTATTTAAAAAAGAGACAAAATGCAAAACATTTCATTGGCATATAAAACTCTACATGCTCTGAATCCAGTCTATCTTTCTGCATACTCCCCTCACTGATCTATACTAGAGTCAAACTAGCTCACTTGTTGGTTTTCTATATATGCTCCTTCTCTCTTCCTACATACTGCATGTTGTTCCCCATGACTAACTTACCTTTTTTCCCTTATCTCCATCTTTTGGGACTTGGAAATTCCCTTCCAGACTCAACTCTCAAGTATTATCTGCTTTAAAAGACTTCTTGATTTTCTTTGGTGGTTAGGTGCCTCCTCCCATTACTGTGTGTTCATTTTGCATATTTCTGGACCATGCTTACCTGTGAACATATACCCTCTTAGTTGACTATAAGTTTCTTGAGAGAATTGACTTCAATATTTATATTCTCAGTATCTGGATAAATGTTTATTGGTTAATTGACTTGAGTCCATAATTATATGAGGATTTGTTGAAGGGACTGGGAGTGTTTTCTGCTCTGGAAAAGAGAAGACCTAGAGAACTACAAAAGGACTAAAAGGTTGTTTTGTAGAGGAAGAATATCATTTGTTCTCTTTGACCCTAGAGGGCCAAACAGTATCCATAAGCAGAGACTGCATCTGCGAAAAAGATCTGCGAAAAAGTCTAGCAAATTTTCCTAACAGTTAGAACTGTCTGAAAGTAGGGTGAGCTGCCTTAGGAGGCAGTGAGTTTCCATACACAAGGAAGTCTCTAAGCAGAGTAGGGATGCCAACCTATTTATCAGATACATTATAATATCTCTTTTTCAGTAATGAGATAGCCAAGATAGTTGCTGCAATCATTTCCAACTTGAAAATTCAACATATGGCAAGTAAATATTTGTGGATCTGTAAAACAAGATAGTTGAACTTGGGCTCTGAGGTCTTATGTGTGTATTTATCTGTGTAAATATATATACACATGTACATATTTATATCCTCTAAAGTCCTACTCTGGTACTTCACTGTGGTGTGGAGGTGACCTTCGTATTCTTAAATGTTAAAAGACCATAAGCTCTGGCAAGGCAGATCTTACCTATTCTGGAAAGATTTTAAAAATGAGACTCTTAACAATGAATTCATATCCATCTGCCAGCCTAATTAAGCTGGCAGAAGTTCATCATAAAAAAGTAATTACACACATGCACATATACACATAAACATACACACACATACATGTACATATGTGTTTATACGCAATTGCTTTCTTATAATAAGCCTCTGCTACCTTAGCGAGGCTGGTATATGAACAAGAATGTTTATACCTACATGCATACAGTAATGCATGTATTTATGTGCATACATATATTTACACCTATGTCTACATACATAAGTGCATGCTCATATACAATTACTTATGACAAGCCTCTGCTAGCTTAGTTAGGCTCGTATATGGATGAGAATGTACATGTATAGTCCTTTGTAACACATAAAACTTTTTACAAAATTGTGGAAGGGTTGCGATCTGCTTTGGGGTGGAAAAAACCCACAAGAATCATAGATCTTCAAAGTATTAAAAGTGAGCGCCAAGGGTTTGAACCTTTGTATTAAAGATTTAGAACTAAAATGTGTTTATATTTGTGTGCATGTGTGTGCACTCATATTGTCCGATCTCCTCACCAGGATCCAGTCCTGATATCTTTGTGTGTTTATAAATGCCTAGGATAACCTCAGTTTGACTTTCCACTAAATTATAGATGAAGCCTAGTTTATACACACACACACACACACACACACACACAGACATACACACATACATACATACATATATAAAATGCTACTATTAAACTTCACATATTTTTTGTCTTTTCCCATTGGATTTAAATGAAAAGATAAAAAATGTGTTTGTTTGCATATGTGTGGTGGGAAATAGAATAAAATGGAACTATATATGTCAGTAGCCAAAAATAAAAATAAAATGGCATCCAGTGAAGGAATATATTTTATATTAATCTATAAACAATTAAGATTCAAGATAGTGACTGAATCATGTGATTTGACATAAAGAAACATACTTGGGCTGTACTAAAAATATTCTATCTTTTATACATTAGAAATATAGATGAGTGATTTTAGCTGTATGATCCTGGGCAAGTCACTTAACCTAGATTGCCTCCCTTCTTCCCCCAAAAAGCATATATGATTGAAAAAGGTAAATGAATGAGCACCAAAAGAGGTACATGAAGAAAAATAAGATAGAACTTAAAAATGGCATAGTATTTATTAATGGATACCTAAAAGTCACGCTGTGTAACTTTAGATCCACATGAATCAAATGTGTTTTTCCAGAACCTGTTGCCAAACAGTTTTGCAGCAAACTATATATAATCTCATCCCAGAGAAGTCTGTTCATTCAGGCCTGAGAGCGGCAATTTAGCCTTCCAAAACTATTGGGAACTAATTGATGCTGCAAAAGAGCTGATCATCATTGGGTCATAATTTAGAGATGAGAGGAACATTAGCGATATTCTAGTCCAACCTCTTCCTTTTATAATTGAGGCAGTTGAGTGTACCCCAACAAAGAGGTTCTGTATTTATTCAAGATCTCATAGAGAGTGAGTGTCCGGTGGGATTTGAGCTCTGTACCCTCATACTTCAAATTCTTTGTTCTGTTTCCATTACATTTTGCTGTTCCTGGATGATATTGGGGGCAAGAACAGAATTCAATGTTCTGGAGGATATGTGATATGGGATAGTGGGAAACTAATCAGACATAGAAAGAAAACATAGGTTTGTATTCTAGGTATGACATTTACCAGTGGTGTGATCTTAAGTAAGTCACTTAGCTAAGGGAGAGATTACATAACTATTAAGTGTTTTAGTTGTACACCTCATCTGCAAATATGGATCCCATTTCAGAGGGAAAACATTTGTGGAAAATAGCTCTGGGATGATGCAGAAGATGAGGAAGTCTTAGTTGGACTCTGAAAGGAGTCTAGTTGGGGAGATAATTATTCTGATCTATGCAGAGTTTGTTTCCTGGTTTTTTCCTCCAAGTAGCAACAAGTGACCATCCACAGAGTCAGCTGTAAGTGAACTGTCTTTTTGCAATGACTAGATTTTATTATGTTTATTTTTATTTGTTTTCATTTTAACAATGTAGATTTATATATGTTGGTGATTTCTCCTACCCTACCTCCCTTTTCCCCCTTTCCTTACATTAAGGTCTCTTTTTATGCATCAATGGTCCACTATTGTTTGACTTTTACCAATTGTAGTGTGGTTGAAACAACCTTTAACTGGGAACCAGGGTCCCAAATGCTTGTTATAGTTTTGGTATTTACTATAGCTTTATAACAGTGGACAAATCAAGGGATCATAACATTCAGAGCTGAAAAGGACTTTACAT
This sequence comes from Myrmecobius fasciatus, assembly GCA_023553655.1. Lineage (NCBI taxonomy): Eukaryota > Metazoa > Chordata > Mammalia > Dasyuromorphia > Myrmecobiidae > Myrmecobius > Myrmecobius fasciatus. The sequence continues at coordinate 5,799 of JAJPUD010016024.1, read as the reverse complement.
CTTTCTAATCTAATTCTTTCATTTTATAGGTAAAGAAATTGAGTATCAAGTTAAACTTAGTTTCATGAAACAATAGAATTAGAATGGCACTTAAAAGTCATATAACTCAACCCCCTCTTTTAACAAATAGTGATCTCAATGCCCATAAGAGGAAGTGATCTGTCCAATTTCATACATAAATTCATACACATGAAAAAGCAGATCTTAGATTCCCAGGAAGTGACTTTTTCCACTGGGCCATGTTGCTCCATTTCTAAAGTGAGTATAAAGTAAAGGGGGTTAGATTAGACAAATTCTCACATTTAGATACTTTTAAGTCTCCTTTAACCTCTACTTCCTATCAACTCTCCTGATTGTCTGAATCTTTGGTTTTGTCAGAACCACCCAAGCAAGGGTCTTATGACTGAAAGTGAACCTTTTAAACTAGGGAAATTTTTATAACATTTGTTTCAAATTTTAATTCTATATTTGTTCAGTAGTTGATTTGCAAAGAATGAATTTTGTATAAGCAATAAATAAAAAGAGCAACAATGTTCAAGGGGATTCTTAATTGCTAAGATGACTAAACATAGGCAAAAGGGGGAAAGTCAACAAAAATAGCATCTCTTTTTTCAAGTTTTATGTTGATATCAATTTATTCTAGTACTTCACTATCGTCATCCTCATTCTGATCACCATCCTCATTGGCAAGTAGTGCTTTTCCATGCATTTTTGCCCATCCTTAAAATCTTATGAGGTTTATTAGTCCAAGCTGGTTGAAGCTGGGGAACATTTCTGTCAGCACTTTAGCTCTGAGTGACTTGTAAAGGTGAAAATGTTTGCTACCAATATTGCCTGGACTTTGGGATTGTTAAAGTGGATTATCCTTAGGTATTCAAATTCAGAGAAAGTGTTTTTTTCCTATTCTCTTTAAGTAAAACCAAAGGTTCTTATCAGGTATAACAGTTTTATGAATCTTTTCTTTCTTCAGGCAATTCCTTTCCCACCAATACCAGCTTGGCAAGTTTCTGTTGGTTCATAATTGTTTCTTTCATCTGGGGCTTCTGCCATCCAGCCTTTGTCTTCAGCCAAAGAATGAGAAAACATGTCCTGGCTGGGCAGAGGGCATATCCTTGGTCCTCTCTATCTTCATTATGGCCGATCTGCCTTCTTGTTTGACTTTCTTACTCTTTTCCTCACTTCTTCCCTTTCTCTAGAACCAAATTTTGGAGAACTGCTTACCGTCCACTCAGATCCCATGTTCATGCAGTTTATTTTAACCCTAATCCTGTCCTCTGAAAGCTTTTGTTTTCTATTTTGCCTGTCACAATAACCTGGACTGTAGGAAGGAGCTTGTATCTGGCTCTAAATTCCCAGATCTACCTATTTACCAGAGTAATTATATCTTTTTCTAAGTGAAAAAATCATATAGTTTGAATAATACTCAATATAGAATCATCTACTAGATCTGTGTTCAAAACCTGGCTCTGACAATTTATTTGAGTCCATAGGAATATAAGAAGTTAATCAAACTTTCTGCATCTCAGTTTTCTTAATTGTAAAATTATACTTTTGTCACCTATCTCATAGAATTTTAAAGAGTATTTGTGAACTTTAAAACATTTAATATACTTACATATAATATACATACAAACATATGAGTTATTATTATTACTAAGTTTTTAGATATCAGTAACTTATTCCATTTTACTTTGTGGGTTGTCACCTGTTGTACATGCCAGTTTCCTTGCTATACTGTAAGGTAAATGAAGTGAGGGGGAATGGGGGGGTAGAAAGGATGGAGGGGTATGAACAACATGTTCTTTGTTTTTGTATTATTACACTAGTACGATACTGGATAATTGGAGGAAATGACTAGTATCACAAGAATAGACTTTAGAGGAAAACTTCATAGAAGGTAAATATATTCACACTTAAAAGCTATCATTTAAGTAGATGGAAGTCCTAATATCTGAAAAGCATTAATTAATGTCTATTTGTTTGTTGTTTAGTCATTTTTAGTCATGGCCAATTCTTCATGACCCTACTTGGAGTTTTCTTGGGAAAAATACTGGAGGAGTTTTTCAACTTTTTCCAGCTCATTTTACAGATGAGGTAACTGAGGCATGCAGGATTAAGTGATTTGTCTAGGATCACCTATTAAGTATCTGAGGATGGTTTTGAAGAAGAGTCTTCTTGACTCTAGACTTGATGCTTCTATCCATTACATCATATTCTGTCTTTTATCTTGTCCCTTTGGCTAGAGTTCTGAAGGACCCAGATGACCCTCCTAATTACTTTTATCTTAAAAAGCAAAAGAAAAGCTTTTTAAAAGACTTTCTCTCCCTGAAAAGTGTTATCTGAGTCAACCAGTCTGTTGTGTAGGAACTGAGTTCTTTTTAGACCAATAAGCTAAATCCATGAAATGTACCAGAAAAGTAAGTTGAACTGTTCCCAAAAGATCTTTTTAAACTATAGAATTCTGGCATGTCAGCACTTGATGGGCCTTTTGAGAGCCATTCTTTATACTTCAGGAAATATTTATGAATTACTTACTATGTGCCAGTCAGCGTTCTAGGTGTTGGATATTATTCAAAGACAAAAGTGAAACAGTATCTGACCTCAAGGAGCTCACAGTCTATTATTTTGTTAAATCCAATTTTCTTGACTTAAGAGAGAATCATTGCAGATCCTGAGACCTTGGAAGGTGAAGTCACTTGTCCAAAGTCACAAAATAGCAGTTTGTGGCAGAACTGGGGCCAGACTCTGATTTCTCTTTACTCATGGTTTAATACCCTGGGGAGGGTTTCCTGGAATATGGTAGGGTTGGAAGCTGTGGGGAGATGGAAGGCAGTGAAACTTGTATGCAGTGGAGTTGTGCTGACTGTCCTAGAACTGTATGGAGTCCTTCTGTTCCCAAGGGAAAATAAAGGAATTGCAATATTTTATTTAGGAAAAATGTTGAGCAAAAAGGGTGGAGTTGATTTCTCCTACCATGACATCACTGAAAGGCTATTGGCTTAGATTCAAAGTGATGGTTGAGCTAAGTTCTAGTTCTCCCTGCTTGGAAGGAAAATCACAGAGGAATGATTTTCTGAAGTAGATCCCAGAAAGGATATATTAATGTTTTTTGATGTGGGATTTGTTGATTAGTTTAATGGTTAATTTTTTGTCTCCTTGCTTTGGGTGAGGCAACCTTCTGTTGTAGAAATATTTTAGAAAAGTTAAGGATTTAAATTACATGTTTCCCATATGGACAGAAGATTCACCATAAAGTAATTCTACTTCAACTTGGCATTTATCTAAGGAGGGCGCTGGAGGTATAGAAGTTCTTTGCTATCACTGTAAGAGACCCAGGAGCTCATTCTAGCTTTTCTGAGATTGGTTAGACAAATGAATATCCCTTGTTGCTCTTCAGCTCTTATTTATATATTTTTAAAGAAAAAGGTGAGCCAGGAAATGTCCTTTCCCATATTACCAGAGGGGATAACTGAATATCAAGCATTTTCTGTTGGCCAATATATATCCTGTGAACCATATTAGGGAATTGGTTCCTGCTTGCTAGGGATTTTCATTCTTAGGATTAGGATCCATTTTGAATTGAATCCAAATTGTTCTTCCTTCCACTGAGTTGATGATTCATGTAAGGTTTGCCAAAGCTCATTTGCATAGATTTTCAATTCTAGGCATTAGTGCTTCTCTCTTTGTCTCTCTGTCTCTCTGTCTCTCTCTGTCTCTCTGACATGAGGCAATTGGAGTTAAATGGCTTGTTCAGGGTCACACAACTAGTAAATGTTAAGTGTCTGAACTCAGGTCCTCTGTCTCTATCTGCTGTGCCATCTAGTTGCTTCTGCACTAGCTCTTTTGAAGGTGAATCCTGATCTTGTTCACGTTCTGTGACCTTTTATTCCTGTTATGCCGCTTCCTGTTACTTTCTGTTTTTCCCAGTGGCTTATAGCCTCCTTTGGAGGAAATGACGAAATAGCCAGTTTTAAAAAAGAAATAAGGCTACTGTTTTGCTTACTAGGCTAGAGAGAGCCCATTTCCTGCAGAGAGTGCCTTATGCCTTAGAGAGCATCTGTACCAAGACTGTTTTCTGTAGTTTGGTGAGAAAATGCTCTCATAGGCACATATGTTGTTTTCATTTTCCAGAATTGCAAAAAGGTGAAGGTTACTTGACCAGCACTTGTATCATTTCAGACTAATTTGAGAATCTTTATGATTTAGTTAAGTTTGAATTATTTAATATTTAATTTTTTATTACTTTAAAGTATGAACAACAGGTCTTTGGGGGAGCAATATTTAATAAACAATTTATAATTGATGTTGTTTTTATATCAATAGTACCTAAATGGTGGAAAGTAATTTATTCTCATAAGTACCTTAATATATACCAACAGATTTATGTCTCATTTGTGTTGGAGTAACACATTCATCCATCTCTACCCATCTTGTTCTGTTCTTGTTCCTATTCTCATAGAGCCTTCACTTAAAGTAGATTGAATGCTAGTAGAACAGAAGAGTTGACTGAGGTTATTTCTTTTTATTTTTTCTATGTAATTGACCTATCTTTCTTTCCAGCAATATCTTTCTTTCCATTTCTCTGATGACATACACATTATCACTTCTACCACAGTAATTTTTTGTTGTTTTGTAAGTGGAACCTGCTTATGGCCATCATGGACCTCTTTATTGCCTGTTAGATAATCTTCAAATTCAGTTTTTCATATATTGTATAGTATATCATATTGATATTAGAAATAAAAATTCCCATTATAACCTTGTTTACATTACCATTTTGCTTAGTACTTGCATATCTTTTTTTTTTTTTTTGTCCCTTGTGCAAAGGCCAATTTTTAGCCTGTCCTTAAATTGCTGCACATTTCAGATTAATAGAATTGAAAATAAGTTCTTGCTTCCTGTTCTCCTCAGTTCCTGTGGAACATAAAATTATTGGAATCAATATTTTGCTTCCTATTCTTTTTCTAAGGAAGAATTAATTGAGTTAGTTACAAATTTCTAGGAGTCATCAAAGTCAGGAGGGGATGAGGCACTTTTAAAATTTTAGATCCCTGACAGATTTTTATTAGGAAATTTGGGGAAGAAAGGACAGCCAAAAAAAAGTGATTTGAATTTTTTAAAACCTAAAATTTCCTTTGATACTTTTCCTTTTCTGCACAAACACTAATTATTGAGGGGAGAAATTTTCTCTTTTGTGCAAAGTAAGCTTATATAAAGAATGAGAGTGGCCATCCAAATATATTAGTTTCCTAGTGTAGCAATAATTGTTGTTTTCTTATTCCTATTCTAGACTTCCTTTGAGCTTGAAGTCATGGCCAAATAGCCTCCTTGATGCCCCCTTCCCTTTTACTGGCTCTGGAATTGGCCTTCAAACCAATAATTTTCTGTTGGGTTTAAGAGTGATAGCCCATCATATATTGAGCCTGCTATCATGGATGACCTCCAGGAATCTGTGGACCCAGGGATAACATACTGTCCAGCTGTGAAGGCAGTGATGGGACTTGGAATGAATCCTGTCCTCTGAAATCTGTCTTTATAAGTTGTCTATCTCTTTGTGGTGAGACTTATAACACTTCTAAGTGTATAACAGGCCCAATTGAAGAAGGTTCTGCTTTAGAAGTATGAGATGCTTTGTAGATATTATCTAGTTATAGCTTGGGAGAAAGATGGGGAAGAAGTAGAAATTATTATTGGCACTCTTACTTTTCAGTTCATGGGCTGTGAATTTAAGGTTCAACAATGGTTGAAACTTTCTTTTTTCATTATATGTAGGAATTTCTGACCTTGACTTGTGTGTCT
>JAJPUD010016023.1:15842-35397 GCA_023553655.1 Myrmecobius fasciatus | reverse complement strand
GAAAAAAGTAAACTCCTTTGTGTCTCCATTTAATTTCCTCCAAAGATCTATCATTCCTAACTTTTCTAACATTTTGTTTACCTCCTTAACTTTTTTCTTATTTATTTTGTGGTTTGATTTATCAAGTTATGAGAGAGGGAGGTTGAGATCCCCCACTATTATAGTTTTGCTGTCTGTTTCTTCTTGCATCTCTCTGAACCTTTCCTCTAGGAATTTCCATGCTATACCACTTGGTGCATATATGTTTAGTATTGATATTGCTTCATTATCTATGGGACCCTTTAGGAAGATATAATTTCCTTCTTTGTCTCTTTTAATGAAGTCTATCTTTGCTTTTACATGGTCTGAGATCAGGATTGCTACCCCTGCTTTTTTTTGTTCACCTGAAGCATAATAGATTCTGCTCCAGCCTTTTTCCTTCACCCTGTATGTATCTCTATGTTTTAGATGTGTTTCTTGTATACAACATATTGTTGGATTCTGGTTTTTAATCCAGTCTGCTATCTGCTTCTGCTTTAAAGGAGAGTTCATTCCATTCACATTCATAGTTAAAATAACTAATTCTGTATTTCCTGCCATCTTATTTACCCTAGCTTATGCTTTTCTCTTTATTATCCCCTTTCCCTCCTTCCTACTATTTTGCTTTTGAAAACCACTTCCCTCAAACAATCCTTCCCCTTTAGAGCCCCACCCACTCCCTTTTTTCCCCCTTTCCCTCCTGTTTCCTTATAAGTACGTCTATTATTCCCTCAGAGCCAAATCTGATGAGGTGGAGATTAACCCAATTCTCATTTACCTCCCTTTTTTCCCCTCAATCATTATAGGTTTTCTTTGCCTCTACATGTGATGTAATTTCCCTTATTTTACCTCCTTTTCCTCTTCTTCCAGTGTTATCCCTTTTCTACCTTTAATTTCTTTTTCAGTTTATCATATCATAATAATCATAAAATCACAGTAATCATATCATAATCATAATATAATAATAGATTCATAAAATCAACGCTCATTTTATAAGTATCTATAACATAAATATAGTTCTCAAGTGTTTTTTTTTTCTTGTTACCTTTTCATGTTTCTCTTGTGTTCTGTGTTTGCAGATCAAATTTTTTGTTCAGTTCTGGTCTTTTCAGTAGAAATAGGTGAAATTCTCCTATATCATTGAATGACCATCTTCTTCCCTGGAAGATAATGCTCATTCTAGCTGGGTAAATTATTCTTGGCTGTAATCCAAGTTCCTTTGCTCTTCGGAATATCTGATTCCAGGCCCTTCGATCCTTCAAAGTAGAAGCTGCTAGGTCCTGTGTGATCCTAATTGTGGCTCCCTGATATTTAAATTGTTTCTTTCTGGCTTCTCTTAATACATTTTCCTTGGTTTGATAGTTCTGGATTTTAGCCACGAAATTTCTGGGGGACTTAATTTTTGGGTTTCTTTCGGGAGGTGATCGGTGGATTGTTTCAAGGAGTATTTTGCCTTCTGGGTCTAAGATATCAGGGCAGTTTTCTTTTATGATTTCCTGGAAGATAGTGTCTAGGTTCTTTTTTTCATCATGGCTTTCAGGAAGCCCTATAATCCTTAGATTGTCTCTCCTAGATCTATTTTCCTGGTCAGTTGTTTTTCCTAGGAGATATTTCATGTTTTTCTCTATCTTTTCATTTTTCTTGTTTTTGTTTGATTCTTGAAGTCTTGATGAGTCATTCATTTCCAATTGTTCGATTCTAATTTTTAATGTCTTATTTTCTTCAGTTACTGTTTTTAGTTCCTTTTGCAATTGACCAATTACATTTTTTTGTTCATTGCATTCTTTTTCCATATTTTTCTATTTTATTTTGCAGTGATCTCATTTCGTTTCCCCATGTTTCTTCTAACTCTCTTTTAAGATTTTTTTATGTAATCTTCAAAGAAAACCTTGTGACATGAAGACCAGTTTATGTCTGTCTTTGGGGCTTTTTCTGGAGTTGCTTTACCTTTAGGGGCGTCAGGATTTGAGGTCTGTTCTTCCCTCTCTCCATAAAAGTTGTCTATGATGAGAGCTCTTTTTGGTTTTTTATTCATTTTTTTGTTAAAGGTGTGAGGTCTGCTTAAGGCAAAGGTGGGACAGCTGCTTTAATTTGCCCTGGGGCAGTTCTGCTGATTGAGTTATTTCAGGAACTGGGCAGTTCTGCTGATAGAATTATTTCAGGTACTCGGCAGCTCCTCTGATTGAAATATTTCTCGTGCTGATCAGTCCTGCTGATTGATTGATCACCCTAGGGTGTTGTGTAATGGCAGCTAGGTGCAATGCTCATCAGGTTTTCAGTGGTTCACAATCTACCCCCCACGAAAGGCAGACCCCCCCAAACCACCTGCCCACAATCAGGACAGATTGGTCCAAGAGGCCCCCAGAAGTCTCCCAGGTGTGTGAAAAGCACAATGCTCCCACTCCTTTTCCGACTCCTGTTCCAGCTCCCTTCTCTAGCTCCCTGCTCCGGTCTCCCTGTGCTGCAGTCTGAGTTCAGCAGACCACCCTCCCTGCCCAATTAAAACAGACCTGTTTTGAGGTTCTTCCAGAGTATTTTCTTCTAGAATCGTGTTGTCCTCCAGATATTGTGGATTTTTTTTTGCTTCAAAATCAGTCTAGAGGCTTCATATGTTGTTGGTTTGAGGGAAGGTTAGAGGAGGTTACAGAGACTCCTGTCTGATCTCTGCCACCATGGCTCTACCCTCGGAAGGAAGCATCTGGATACTTTTCAATTTGTTAATGTCCTTATTAAAATGTAGTCCCCAGAAGTGGGCATAATATTACTCATGTATTGTGATGAGGGAACAGTGTAGTGAAAAATACTACCATATTATGCTTCTTTTAATGCAGCCTAAGATTACACTATTCTACTTGGTATCAAAATTATATGACCTTTCAGACAAACTGAAGTTTATTTATGTCACTTCCACTTTGTGCTTGTGAAACTGATTTTTTGGTTCCAAGTGGAACACTGTTCTTTATCTCTCTTATATTTCATTTTATTGGATTTGGTCCAATTTTGCTGCCTTCCCAGTTCTTTTTAAATTTGGACTCATATCCAATGTGTGAACTAACCACTAAAGGTTTTTGGTATATTTAAATCTGGTAAGAATGACTTTTTCCAAATCATTGATAAAAATGTTCACAAGCAAATGACTCCATAAAGATCCTACTAGGGACATACAATTTAACATAAAATTATTAAAAACTACCCTTTAGGTCTAGGCTTTCAAATGATCCTAATATATATACATATTCACAATAATAATATGAAACCTTATCAAATGAATTATAAAAGCTAAGTTTTGTTTTTGTTTTTGTACTCAGGACTATTTATACTCTGCCTGAAATGTAGTAGAAGATAATTAAATCTTAGTAACTGGTTGTATTTAGTAAGAGCATTTCTATATCTGTCAGGTTAGCAACAGCATCAAAAACTAAAAAGGGTTAGACTATTGTTGTTTAGTTTTTCAGTTGTGCCTCACTCTTGTGATCCTGTAGATTATTTCATGTTAAAAATGCCCATGAGTTTTTCTTGGTGAACATCCTGGAATGGTTTGCAATTTCCTTCTCTGGCAGATTAAGGCTGAGATTAAGTTACTTGGTCAAGATCATACAACTCATAAATGTTTGAAGTCAGATTTGAATTCAGACCCAGGGCTTTACCCACTAAGCCACTCAAATTCCTTAGGTAGATTATTACGATCTGTTTTTCACAAAGTTATGCTGGTCTTCAGCTTTTAACATTTCCTTTTTCGTGTTCACTAAATTTTTCTTTAATAACACAGTTTTTAGGATTTTGTCAGGAGTCAAAGAAAAATTCATTGACCCATAGTTTGTAGAAGTCATTCTCTCACTCAATTTCTCTCTCTCTTTCTCTCTCTCACTCTTGCTCTCACTCTCACTCTTTCTTCTCTTTCCCAAAACTTTCTTTCTCCCTAGAATAGTAATAATATTATATATATATATATATGCATGTGTGTACATATATATATATGTATATATATACATATACATGTATGTGTGTGTGTGTGTGTGTGTTTGGCATTATTTGCTGTTGCCACCAAGGTCTACTTTATGTTTCACTGTCATTGTAGGATTCAGGATGGCTTACCTTAAGAAAATATTTAGTGGAAAGAGCACTGGATTTGGAATGAATACTAATTTGGAGTCAAATCTTATTATCTCCCACTTGATTCTTTGTGTCTTTGGAAAAGTCATTTAAGTGGGCCTCAGTTCTTCGCTGATGAAATGAAAGGGTTGAATTAAATTATTTATAATTCTATATTTATTAATAAATATATTTATTTATATAATATATATAATATATAAATATATATTATATAAATAAATATATAAATATATAATATATATAATATATAAATTTATATAAATAAATATATTTGTTTATTATAAATATATAAATAAATATATTTATTAATGAAAATATTTATTAATATATTTATATTTATAATTATTTTTCTGCTTTTTTCTTAATTTAGGAATAGAAAGCACACTGTTCTCATCCGGTGCATTACACATTTGAGAATCTTTCAACCATTTAACTTTCTTAGCAAAGAATATTCTTGTAATGTTTTTTTTTTTCATAATTAGTTCTCATTATTTACATCTTCAGGAAATATCTGTTTGAAGTAATTGGTAGCTGGAGTCCATCAATACTGAAATTGTGGAGTTTAACATAATTTTAAAATAATCTTATGTTGTTGTTCAGTAACTTTTCAGTTGTGTCTGACTTTTCCTGGATCAATTTGGAGTTTTCTTGGCAAAGATAATGGAGTGGTTTGCCATTTTCTCCTCCAACTCATTTTACAGATGAGGAAACTGAATGACTTGCTCTGAGTCAATTTCAGGCCAGATTTGAATTCATGAAGATGAACCCTTCCGATTTCAAGTTCAGCACTTTATCCACTGCACAATCAATTGTCCAAAACCTATGTTGCATATCTGTAATTTTCTCTCTCTTTTTTTAAACTGAAGTAAGTTTTATTGATTTTAAACTTTTGAGAAAAAAGATAATTTAATTCCTAATGAATGTTTCTAATAACTACTTTACATACTTCTGAAAAATAAATTCTAAGATTAAAGATTACATTTTCTAAAATAATGCCTTTTTATTTTTAAAATATATACAAAGAGTTTTCAGCATTTACCCTTGCAAGCTTTGTGTTCCAAATTTTTTCTCCCTCCCTTCCCCCAAACTTCTCCCCTGGACAGCAAGTAATCCAATATATGTTAAACATGTGTAATTCTTCTATACATATTTCCACGATTATTATGTTGTACAAAAAATCAGATTAAAAGGGGGAAAATGAGAAAAAAACACAAAAAGCAAGCAAACAACAACAAAAAAGGTGAAAATAGTATATTGCGATCCACATTCAGTCACTACAATCCTTTTTTTCTGGATGTAGATGGGTCTCTTCATTACCAGTCTTTTGGAATTGGCCTGAACCATCTCAGTGTTGAAAAGAGACATGTCCATCAGAACTGATCATCACAAAATCTTTTTGCTGTGGAAAATGTTCTCTTGATTCTACTCACTTCACTTGGCACCAGTTCATGCAAATCTCTTTAGGTCTTTCTGAAATCATTCTGCTAATTGGTAATTTTCTTTTAAAAACATTGAGAAAAAAAGGGTTTTTTTTTTGAATCAGCCTTTTCTTCTTTATAGTATATAAATTATTTTAATGGGAAGAATTTTCTCAAAGTTCTAGAATTAATGTGATATAGGTGAGCTTGTGTGTCAAAGTAAAACAAATAGTGACTTTGGAGTCAGAATACATATGTTCAAAACTTCAATATAGAACTTTACTACTTTTGTGATTTTGGATAACTCTTTGATCTACATGTAGTTTACCCACCCATCCACCCTCCTTTTCATTTGTGTGTCCTTAGAAAGAACACCACAACTCTTATGAATGTCTCTTTTATAAAGCCATACTAATAAAAGGAAAATGACACTTAATTGAATAACATGGTAAAATAAATGACAATGAATGGTATATTGTAGCAGAACTGGTATTGTGGCAGAAGTTACTACTCTTGGCAGGAAAGGAAATATATGGGAAATAAGAGTGAGAATAGATGTAGACAGGGCAGCTCTCTTTTCTTATCTGTAGCCCAATTGCAGCATTCTTATGCTATTTTCCCAGAGAGCCAACTTTGTCTTTTGTAGCAATGTAATTAATTGTAGTTAATTCTGTAACTATTTGTGGGGGAAGGAGGAGAAGAGGAGAAAGGAAAGAAAACATGTTTTTGTTTATCTTCTGACCTGCCTATTGCTGGATCTTTAACACTTGCTTTTCTTCTGAAATACATAGGGGAAGAATGTCCCAGTGCTTTTAAGCTAGGGGATATTCTGTTCTCTTTTATGACTCATATCACCATAGAAAAAAAATTGAAATTGAATCTATCTTTTAACTTGTTTTTCTCTTTTTACAAATATCAATTTAAAAAAATAATTTTAAATTTTGAGTTAAGAAAATACCTTTCCACACTTCCCTCCCAAACCTACCTCCTTTGAAATCGCTACCTGGCATTAATGAAAATTTTTACTTATTGTCTGGGGCCCAGGCAAAATGGAGCTAGTAGTCTTTGTTCTATATTCCTACTAGCAACAAACAATAAAGGTCTGTCCACATGTAACATGAGGACATTAAAGTAAATAATCTCTGAGTATCCTTTTAGCTCTAGATTCAATGAAATTTGAATTATATGGTCCCATGAAATGTGGGTAGTATCACACTTTTTAGACATTACTTAACTTTTAAGTCTATTAGTAATGGCTGCACCACTTACAAAGATGTTTTTTAAAGTGTTTGGTAAAACTTAAAATAATAAATAATTGAAAAATAATAACAAAAACTAAGATAATTATGATAATTACTATCAGTACTTCAAAAAATTTATTTATATCTTTTAACAGATATAAGAAGATGTATATATATATATATATGGTAGCAATATATATGTATAATGGAAATATAACAAATTTCTATGTAATGGAAACATAAATTAGTTTTTAATTTTGGGTATATTTATCCCACATTCAAGCTAAAATATTTCATTCCTTTTCTTCTAGTAGCCTTCAGTTAAGATGTTTCACATATGTCTCTTCTTCTCTTTTCTGTACCCTTCTTTCCCAATTCACACAGATACAGACATAGACACAGACACAGACACACAGACACACACAAACACATATCTGTTCTATATAAAATCATTCTGGGCTGCAGACTAGTAGTTTGGCATAGCATGATGCTATACTACATCAAAATATAAAACCTATAAGCTCCACTGGTACCAGACCTGAACCTAGGTGAGCAAGGAGAATTATAACATGATAAAAAGTGAAAGCTGTACATAGTTCTTTATTCAATTTTTTATTAATTATATTATGTAAAATAAATATCTTACATCAATGTTCTTGAAATCAAGTCAAAGCAATTAAATTTGTGATGTTAAGCTGGTTTTTGTGGATATTGAAGAAAAAATTTATAATGATGATGATTCCAGAAGAAATTCAATGGAGATGAAACATACTGTCTGAAAATTAAATTAATCTGAGTAAAACCAAGCACTCAGTTTTCACCTTTTATTCCTCTGTTACAATGTTCTCTAACCGCAAATCAAAAAATGTTTTAGAAGTCTTTTCGTCAGAAAGAGGAGCAGGAGCCTCTTTCTTGGACCTGAGAATACTAATAAAATATGAAAAATTGGAATCTTTCCCCTCCTGAATGAATAAGTTGAGAAGTCAATATGTTTGTATCCAGGCAGATACCCTCCTTTCTTATGACATGTATTACTTATAATTAATTTGTGATCTTCTTTAATTTTGTTTTGTTTTTTATATTGCTGGGATTATTATTAAATATTTCATTTATTACATATGTGTGTGACAGATAAAACATGAAATGACTGGGGAAACAAAGGTTCAATATTCTAAGCATATTAATCTGTTAAGCATTGCATGAGAATTGCTCAACAAATCAAAACCAGGACCTTTCCTCAGCCTAGCATACTTATAATATGTGCTCTTCCTGCCATGGGGTTCTCCAATGAAGGAATTGCAGTAATAGCACTTTATAGTTTACACATGCATTTCTCACATTATCCTTGAGAACCAGGCAGTGAAAGTGTTATTATATCCATTTTTCAGATGAGGAAATTGGGGTTTCTGGGGGATACTGAATCCTAGAAAAAGATAAAATAGTTTCTCCAAATACTTTGCCTTTAGCTTTCTTCGATATAAATTAATCATTTTAAAGACAGTCTTGAAAGAAGTGAGGGTTGTTCCCATTTATAATCTATACCCTACCATTTCTGGAAGTTTTGTAAAACAAAAATATTGCTTTACTAGACTATCCAAAGTTCTACAACAATTGTACTAATTCACTTAACTTTATCTTAATGAAAATCAGGAATTCCCCCAAGCTCTGGGCTAAAGATTGAATGGCTAAGCCCTCTCTAATGAATGTAGCTCTACTAGAAGGGCTTTGCCTACACAGTTTTTATGATATATATTCAAGTGATAGTTTCAGAAGATAAATCCAAAACATTATTCAAAAATTATGATAAGCAAAATGGATTTTTACTTACAGCACATTAGGAAATATCTTAATATTAAATCTGATATTTCCCTAATCTAAACACACAACACACACACACACACACACACACACACAAATCCACTCATTGTATTAAGTGATTATTACATGCAAAGTAGTTCATTAGCTACTGGGGATAAAAAGACAAAAGTAAACATTCTATTTTTCCTTAGAATTACCTGTTTCATTTTTTGGATGAGGAGGACTCTGAACTGTTGAACCACTTGCAACATGGTTAACCTATGACCAATGCCAGCCCATAAATTTCATTTTACTTTAGTGGCCACGAGAAAAATAATTTGATGCATTCCCTCAAGGCTTTTAAACTGAATACAAGGTTGCATGACACTTGGATTCCATCAATTCAAAGGATTCCTTAAAAATACTTACCTCATTGAAACTCACAGATGGCAGATCCTCTTTATTGCATTTTAGTGTTTGCTATGAGTTTTAAAATTTTCCAATTTGTACTTTTTTAGTGAAAAAGGACCATAAAGAAGTTTGTTAAAGTTATTTTGGGGTCACTCACTACAATTTTGTTCTTAGATTTCTATGATCTCTTAGCACCTATGATATTTTTCTTTTTATCTTTATTTTTTTTCAAGTACAATGAAGAAATTAGTTAAATGTGAATGTTAAAGAGTACAAAGGCTGATTAAATAATTCTATTATCTATGTGTTTCCTCTGGATAGTATAGAAAAACTAAAAACTTTGAGTAATATTTTATCTTATATATTAAATTTATTTCTGAAAAAAGTTGGCATGCATTTATTAGGTAAATGAGCATATCTATTGTATCACTGGGATAAGTTTTTCCCTCCAGTTTACTATCTTAATATCTCATTTATCTATCATGTAACTTTTGAATGCCTTGTGTTTTTTTGCATTTGTTAAAATACTAATTGATTCAAAACTAAATATAAAAGAAGAAAAAAAAAGAAAATAGAAAAAGAAAGGAAAGGAAATTTTCTATTAAGTGCAGGTGTGGTTGAGTTAAAGACTGAAATTCTGCACTTGGTTATATGTCCATTTTTGTTAGTTTTGCTGGATATATTTTGACCACTTGCCTACTTCTTTGTATTGTTGATATGTAATATTCCAGGTTCTGAAGTTTTTTTTTTTTTTTAAATTATAGTTACTGATAGATCTAATACAATTCTAATTGTAGCTCCAGTATATTTGAATTGTTTTTGTTTTGTTGTTGTTTCTTGTAAAATTTTCTTTTTGATATGGGAGTTTTGAAATTTGGCAATAATATTCCTATGTGTTTCATTGTAGGATCTCTTCGAGGTGGTTATTGGTGAATTTTTTCTATTTCTACTTTCCCCTCTTGTTTTATTACTCCACAGCAATTTTTTCTGATTATATGTTGCATTATTGTGTTAAAGTTCTTTTTTTGATTACAACTTTCAGGTTATCTAATTATTCTTATCTTTTCTCTTCTTGATCTGTTCTTCAGACCTATTGTTTTTCAAATAAGATGTTCCCATTCTGTTCTTTTTTTCATTCTTTATATTTTGTTTTGTTGTTTTTGGTCTCTTAGAGCTTCACTGGCTTCCCCTTGCCTTATTCTAATTTTCAAAAGAATTATTTTCTTCTTTAAAATTCTGTATCTCTTTTTCTAGTTGGTTAACTTTTTTTTTCATCATTTTGTTTTTATTGGATGGTTCTTATTACTTTGACCTCTTCAACAATCTCTCATTTCATTTTTGAAATACTTTTTGAGTTTTTCTGTAATTTCTTCCTGGGAATTTAGTCATTTAATGTTACTCTTTGGGGTGGAAGAGGCTTTTTTTTAACTTTACTGTCCTCTGAAGATGGACCCTGGTCTTCCCTATTACCATGGTAAGTTTCTATGGCTGAGTCCTTTCTTCTTTGCCTGTTCATTTTTTAAAAAATGAAAACTATTGGTATTAGTACTTTTAATCCTAGAGTGTTGGGGGGTATGGTGCCTCCAAGTTCACTTTAGCTCTTCCCTCTGACTGAACCCCCCCAAACAATAACTCTACCCTTCTGTAAATGTCTATATCAGGCAGGGTCCCTGCCCCACCACTTCTGCACTTTGCAAGCATGCTGTTTTGTTCTTCCCAGGGTTGAGTATCTTCAGCATAGCTGAGTTTGGCATTCCTAATCAGCAGAGGTTTTCCTCAGTATTCCTGGTCTCAGATCCCCTCTTTCCCCATTCTACAATCATTAAGCTATCCAGGGGATGAAAGTTCATTTGGTTTGAGTGGAGGCTACCTCCAAATCCTGCCAGCCTCAGGGGTCTGATTTTTTTTTCTGTGGAGGTAACCTGGAGATGTTTACATTTACCACTGGTCAAACCCTGGTCCTAGAGTCTATTTTCAGGGACATCTTGGGTTATTCCAGGAGGACGGCTGTTCTGCCACAAGTCTTTGTTTTTCATTAATCTGTGTTCTTCCTGAAGTTCAGTTTTGTTCTGTTTCTAGGGAAAATTTGGAGAACTTAAAATTTATTGACCAATGCAGCCATCTCTCACCTGAATTTTAAAAATATGACAGTAAAGTAACAAGGGGCATTTTGGTGTCATTGTAGTTTTTTTTTTTCCAATAGGCCATGGCCCTTGGCCTCTGAAAAAAAACCAAACTTTCTTGTCAGTTCAAATCTTAAAAAAATTAACATATGTCTAATATACACAAGCAGATTAATGTTGACCATAAATTTCTGCTTACTACTCACAGGGTTTAAAGTGTTGATTTTGAAGGATTCCTAAATAAAGAGAAGAAGAGGATGATGATTGCAAAAGGACCATACATGGGTTTCAAATCAGCAACTGTTTCCTTCAATTGCTGCACCCTGGAGTTAGAGAAATAGAATCTGGAATTTTAAGTGCAAGGGGTGGAGGAATTTGTAGTTTGAATTTCAGTTCTGAAGCCTAAAAGATAGGAACTCAGGTTCCTATCTTGCCTCAGACCCTTACTAGCTGTATTTTGATCCTAGAAAGCAAAATGTACACAGAGGAAGCCCCAAAGAGTGATATGAATTTATCTCAAGCTCAAAGAGGCTTCTTGCAAGTGTTCATAAAAGATTTAAAAGTCAAAGAAAAGAGGCAGAAGAAAAAAAAGGAGAAAAAATGGGAAATATGCATGGGAAAGTCAACAGCTTAGAAAAGGAAGGCAATTCCTTAAAATATACAATTTGTCAAAGAATACATTGAAGAAGTCAACACCTTGAAAAGTAAAGTTAAATAAATGGAAAAAAAGATATAAAAAGTAACTGAAGAAAATTACATATTAAAAATAGAATGGGGCAAATGGAAGCTAATGACTCCATGACACGTTAAGAATCAGTCAAACAAATAAAAATGACTGAACAAGTGGAAGAAAATGTAAAATAACTTATTGCAAAAACAAGTGAGCTGGGAAATAGATCCAGGAGAGACAATTTAAAAATCATTGGTCTACCTGAAGGCTATCCCCCCAAAAAAGAGTCTGATACCATTTTTCAAGAGATGATCAAGGAAAACTGCTCTGATATGCTAGAAACAGAGGGGGAAAGAGTCATTGAAAGAATTTGTAGATAATCCATAGAGATCTCTCAAGAAAAACCCCAAAACTCCAGAACTATCATCTTAAGGAAAAAGTACTGCAAGCTGCTAGACAAAATCAATTTAAATATCAAGGAAAGACAGGATTATCCAGGATCTAGCAGCATCTACAATAAAGGATCAGAGGACCTGGAACACCATATTCCATAAGGCAAAGAACTTGGCAGTACAACCAAGAATTATCTATTCAGCTAGATTGAGCATCATCTTTCAGGGAAAGAGATTGATCTTCAATGAAGTAAGAGACTTTTAATCATTTCTATTTAAAAAAAACACAACTAAACAGAAAATTTGATCTTCAAACAAAGGATTCAAGGATTGTACTGGGAGAAGAGGAAAGAAGAGGCATAATGGGACAAATTAGATCACATGAAGATGTACAAAAGATTTATTACATTTAAGATAAAGAAAGAAAGGTGATAAGTGGTTCTGAAACTTGATCTCATCAGTTTTCACTCAGAGTGAATAACTTGTTCAGTTGGGTATAGAAAAAGTGAATAACTTAATCATTCAATTGGGTATAGAAATTTAGCTGACTGTGGAAGAAATAGGAGGAGAAAGAAGAAAGAAAAGGGAGGGGCAAGATAGAAGGGAGGGTAGAAACATTAGGCAAAAGGAGTAAGAAAAGAGAGAGGGGTGATAGAAGATAGAGCAGGTACTGGGTAGGGTGGGTTTAAAACAAAACACTATTAAGGAGCGACAGGGTGAAAAGAGAGGGGAAAAATGTATATACAAGGGAGAAAACCAGAATGGAGGGAAAAACAGAACTTATAATTATATGTATGGTAATGGGATGAATTCTCCCATAAAATTGAAATGAATATCAGAATAGATTAAAAAAAGATGGCTAGAATATGTTATTTACAAGAAACTCATCTGAAACAATATATACAAAGTAAAGGTAAAAGACTGGAGCAGAATTTATTATGCTTCAGCTGAAAAAAATAAAAAATTCAGGGGCAGCAATTTTGATCTCAGATAAGGCAAAAGTAAAACTAGATTTAATTAAAAGAGATAAGGAAGGAAAGTACATTTTGATAAAGGATACCATAAAAATGGAGTAGTATTGACGCTAAATGTATATATATACCAAGTGGCAGAGCAGCCAAACTCCTAGAGAAGATTTTAAGCTAGATACAGGAAGAAATAATCAAACTTCCCCTCTCAGAATCAGACAAATCTAACCACAAAATAAACAAGAAAAAATAGAGAGATTAATAGAATCCTACACAACCTAGATATGATAAAATCTATGGAGAAAATTGAATAGGGACAGAAAAAAAACTAAAAGCCAATAAGAAATTAAATAATGTAACACTAAAGAATGGGTCAAACAACAAATCACAGAAACAATCCTTAATTTCATCCAAGAAAATGGCAATAATGAGACAACAAACCAAAATTTGTAGGATACAGTCAAAGCAGTTCTTAGGGAAAAATTTATATCTTTAGATGCTTACTTAAATAAAAGATCAATGTATTAGGCATGCAACTAAAAAGCTACAAAAAGAACATATTAAAATACCTAAGTACCAAAGTTGAAATTCTGAAAATAAAAGGGGAAATCAGTAAATTGTAACTAAGAAAACAATTGAACTAATAAGCAAAACTGTGATGATATTTATGAAAAAATAAATAAAATTTTGGTTAATTTCATTAGAAAAAAAGAAAAAAAAACCCAAATCACCAGCAACAAAAATGAAAAGTGTGAACTTACTACCAATGAAAAATTTCCCAAGAAAGAAATTTCACTTCCATCCAGCAATGGAGACTTCATTAGCCTTTGTAGTGAGCCTTGAAGGATGAATAGTAAGTAGTTCAACATCATGTATATGAATAAAGACTATTTCAGATAGGGAATATTATTTTTGGGGTGTGACAAGTAATTTAATTTAGCTGAAATGGAGCATTTATGAGGGGCAGAGAATGAGACTGAAAAAATAGTATATAGCAAAGCTGTGAAGAATGTTTTTTTTTATTTCAAACTGAATTTAGAATCTACTTGGTACTCTGTTATCAGTAATGGGAAGCCTCTGAAGGTTGCAGAGGAAGAAAGTGACATAATAATACAGGTACATTATGATGGAGGCTGCTAGGTAGCTCAGTGAATAGAGAGCTGGGGCCTAGAGTCAGGAAGGCATGAGTTCAGATCTTGTCTCAAATACTTATTAGTTATGCTGGGCAAGTAAATTTAATCTTTGCCTCAATTGGCTAGAGAAGAAAGTAGAAAAACAATCTAGTATCTATCTATCTATCTATCTATCTATCTATCTATCTATCTATCTATCTATCTATATTAGCCTGGGTGAATAGGAAGCTGATAGTGTCAAGTTTTAGTTTTAAAGTTTGGCGTTAAATATATTGAGGTTGGAGTTGTAGGATAATTCAGGTGAGCATATCTAGCAAGCACTTTTAAACAAGGTTTGAGTTTTGGAGAAATATATAAGATGAAAATTAAAAAAAAAACTGTTAGTTACTTCCAAGAAGTAAGTGTTTGAATAAGATCACAAAGAATGCATAGAAATAGAGAAGAAGGCCAAGGACAGAGTCTTGGTGAATACCTATGCCAAATTTTCAGGAGAATCTAGAAGGAACAATAACGGAACTGGAGAAGGATTAGTCAAAAACTCTTGAAAATAACCTTAAGAGTGCCATATCGTGCAATTTAAGGATGAAAAGTATGTCAATCAAAACTGAGGAGATGATGACTGTGTAACAGGATTCATATGAGAAATATTGTAAAGACAGGATCAATTTCATTCAACTCAACATTTATGTTGACAACCACATTCAATGCCATGTTAGGCAGCAGTGACACAGACAAAAACAAAATTGCACTCTAGGAGCTAATGTTCAATTGTGGGATAAATAAATAGAAAGTGTATATGAAGTAAAAAGAAAAGAATTTTGGTGGGGGAGAGATTATTAACAACTGAGGATATATGGAACTACTCTATAATGGTGTTACAGCTAAACTTTGAAGGACCAGGGGATTCCAAGAAACAAAGATTGGGAGGGAAAGTATTCCTTCCCATCATGGAAGATGCAAGAACACAAATTCTAAAAATGGAATGTCATATATGGGTAGATCAATTTGACTGGAACATAAGGTATATGAGAAGTACTCCTGGAAAGGCCTTTGTATATATTTTATCTCAGGTCAGCCTAACAATCCTATGAAATAGGTGGTTTTTGGTAACATTTTGATTAGGAGAGTTCTCTAATAATTCCCATTTTATTTATCATATTATTATCATCTCTGTTTTATAGATAAAGAACTTGATCAAATACCTTGCTCATGATCCCACAGACAATTTAGCCTATCTTCTTTTTTTAAAATTGTATATATTGTATTTTCCCCAGTTACATGCAGAAACAATTTTTACATCAGTTTTCAAAATCTGAGTTCCAAATTCTCTCCTTTTGTCCCTCTTCCAATCCTTCAATGAGAAGGAAAACAATTCTACATAAGTTATACATGTGTAGTCTTGCAAAACATTTCAATTTTAGTATGTTGTGCAAAAAAAATCCTCCAGAAAAAAATGCTTCAATCTGTATTCAGATACCACAAGTTCTTTCTTTGCGTATAAATAGCATTTTCAGTTATGTCCTTAAATGTTGTCTTGTATGATTGTATTACTGAAAATAACTAAGTCATTCAGAACTGATTATTCTACAATATTGCTGTTACTTTTTATACAGTGCATTTCATTTTGAATTAGCTCACATAAATCACTTCATGTTTTATTTTTCTAAGAGTATCTTTCTCATCATTTCTTTTAACACAAGAATAATCCATCATGATCACATGCTACAATTTATTCTTTTATCACTAGCCTCTCCTCCTCTCCTTTTCCCACTACGTTCCAGTAGGGTAAAATCATTCCCTCTTGGAACCAATTCTGATAAGAGTAAGGTTCATTCACTCCCTATCATCTTCCTCCTCTTTCTCTTCAGTATAAAACTTTTTCTTGCCTCTTTTATGTTAATTTACTCAACTCTAACTCTATCATTCCCTTTATCCAAGTACATTCCTCTCTAATCTCTTAATTAAATTTAATTTTTTAGATATCACCCTTTTATATTCAATTCAATCTCTACCCTCTACCTATGTATCTTTCTTCTATCTGCTCTAATAATAAGAAAATTCTTATGAGTTACAAGCTCATCTTCCTATGTAGGGATGTAAGCACTTTGTTTTTTTTATTTTTTATGTTTTTATTAAAGCTTTTTATTTGCATAACATATGTATGTGTAGTTACTCAGCATTGATCTTTACAAAGCGTTCCCTTACAAATTTTACCCCCAGGTCCCACCCCTCCCCTAGATGGCAGGAAGTCCATTACATGTTAATAATGATAAAATACTTGACAAGTTGTTGTGCAAGAAAAATCCTATCTACAAGAAAAAAAATCAGAGAAAGGAAACACACTGCAAGCAAACATCAATAAAGAGCATGAAAATGTTATGTTGTAGTCCACATTTCACATCCGTCTCTCTGGGTGTATATGGCTTTCTTCACTGAACAATTGGAACTAGTTTGAGACAATTCTTTGTTGCAGAGAGCCATGTCCATCAGAGCTGATCATCATGTAATACTGTTGTTGCTGTGTATAATGATCTCCTGGTTCTGCTCGTTTCACTGAGCATCAGTTCATGCAAGTATCTCCAGGCCTCTCTGAAATCATCTTGCTGGTCGTTTCTTACAGAGCAATAATATTCCATAACATTCATATACTGTAATTTATTCAGCCACTCTCCAATTGATGGCCATCCATTCAGTTTCCAGTTTCTAGCCACTACAAAAGGGCTGCCACAAACATTCTAGCACAGGTGGGTCCCTTTCCCTCCTCTAATATCTCTTTGGGATATAGGCCCAGTAGAAACACTGCTGGGTGAAAGGGTATGCACAGTTTGACAACTTTTTGAGCATAGCTCCAAATTGCTCTCCAGAATGGTTGGAACCGTTCACAGTTCCACCAACAATGTGTTAGAGTACCAGTCTTCCCACATCTCCTCCAGCATTCATCGTTATCTTTTCCTGTCACTTTAGCCAATCTGACAGGTGTGTGGTGGTACCTCAGAGTTGTCTTAATTTGCATTTCTCTGATCAAAAGTAATTTGGAGTAATTTTTCATGTGACTAGAGATGGTTTTAATTTCATCATCTGAAAATTGTCTGTTCATATCCCTTGACCATTTATCTATTGAAGAGTGCCTTGAATTCTTATATATGTGAGACAATTCTCTATATATTTTAGAAATGAGGCTTTTATCAGAACCATTAAATGTAAAGATGATTTCCCAATTTGATGCTTCCCTCCTAATCTTGTCTGCATTAATTTTGTTTGTACAGAAACTTTTTAACTTAATATAATCAAAATTATCTATCTGGTGTTCAATTAGGAGTTCCAGATCTTCTTTGGACATAAATTTATTCCATTTCCACAGGTCTGGGAGGTAAACTATACTACGTTCCTCTAATTTGCTTACAATATCACTCTTTATATCTAGATCATGAACCCATTTAGATCTTATCTTGGTGTGTGGTGTTAGATGTGGGTCAAGCCCTAATTTCTTCCAGACTAGTTTCCAATTTTCCCAGCAGTATTTGCCGAATAGTGAATACTTATCCCAAAAGCTGGGATCTTTGGGTTTATCAAACACCAAATTGCTAAAGTTATTACCTAGATTGTCCTGATATCCTATCCTATGCCATTGATCGACTGCTCTATTTCTCAGCCAGTACCAAGTGGTTTTGATGACCGCTGCTTTATAATATAGTTTTAGATCTGGTATAGCAAGGCCACCTTCATCTGCCTTTTTTTTTCATTAATTCCCTTGAAATTCTTGACCTTTTGTTCTTCCAAATGAACTTTGCTCCTATTTTTTCTAGATCTGTAAAATAATTTCTTGGGAGTTTGATTGGTGTGGCACTAAATAAGTAGATTAGTTTGAATAGTATTGTCATTTTTATTGTATTTGTTCGGCCTACCCATGAGCACTTAATATTTTTCCAACTGACTAGATCTGATTTTATTTGTGTGGAAAGTGTTTTGTAGTTCAGTTCGTACAGTTTCTGACTTTTCCTTGGCAGATAGATTCCCAAATATTTTGTACTCTCACCCGTTATTTGGAATGGAATTTCTTTTTGTATTTCTTGCTGCTGAACTTTGTTGGTAATATATAAAAATGCTGATGATTTATGTGGGCTTATTTTGAATCCTGCAACTTTGCCAAAGTTGTGAATTGTTTCTAGTAGTTTTTTAGTTGAGTCTCTAGGGTTCTCTAAATATACCATCATGTCATCTGCAAAGAGTGATAATTTGGTTTCTTCATTACCTACTCTAATTCCTTTTATCTCTTTTTCTTCTCTTATTGCCAAAGCTAACATTTCTAATACAATATTAAATAGTAATGGTGACAGTGGGCAGCCTTGTTTCACTCCTGATCTTATTGGGAATGGTTCTAGTTTGTCTCCATTACATAAAATGCTTGCTGATGGTTTTAAGTAGATGCTATTAATCATTTTAAGGAAAAGCCCATTTATTCCTATACTCTCTAGTGTTTTTAAAAGGAATGGGTGTTGGATTTTATCAAATGCTTTTTCTGCATCTATTGAGATAATCATATGGTTTTTGTTAGTTTGGTTATTAATATAATTGATTATGTTCATAGTTTTCCTAATATTGAACCAGCCCTGCATTCCTAGTATAAATCCTATTTGGTTATAATGTACTATCCTGGGGATGACTTTCTGTAATCTCATTGCTAATATCTTATTTAAGATTTTTGAATCAATATTCATTAGGGAAATTGTTCTATAGTTTTCTTTCTCTGTTTTCACCCTACCTGGTTTAGCTATCAGCACCATATCGGTATGATAGAAGGAATTTGGTAGTATACCTTCTGTCCCTATTTTTTCAAATAGTTTGTATAGTATTTGAATTAATTGTTCTTTGAATGTTTGGTAGAATTCACATGTAAAACCATCTGGCCCTGGAGATTTTTTCTTAGGGAGTTGGTTAATAGCTTGTTCTATTTCTTTTTCTAATATGGGGCTATTTAAATAATATATATCCTCTTCTCTTAACCTGGGCAATCTATATTTTTGTAAATATTCCTCCATTTCATTTAGATTATCAAATTTACTGGCATAAAGTTGGGCAAAGTAACTCCTAATTATTGCTCTAATTTCTTCTTAATTTGGAGGAAAGTTCTCCCTTATCATTCGTGAGACTAACAATTTGATTTTCCTCTTTCCTTTTTCTAATCAAATTAACTAAAGGCTTATCTATTTTGTTGTTTTTTTCATAGAACCAACTCTTAGTTTTTATTTATTAATTCAATAGTTTTCTTAT
>JAJPUD010016023.1:0-15742 GCA_023553655.1 Myrmecobius fasciatus | reverse complement strand
TATTAAATCAATAGTTTTCTTATTTTCAATTTTATTAATTTCCCCTTTTATTTTTAGAATTTCCAATTTGGTATTTAATTGAGAGTTTTTAATTTGTTCTTTTTCAAGTTTTTTTTTTTAAATAATAAGCTCAATTCGTTGTTCTTTTCTTTCTCTATTTTATGCAAGTAAGCATTGCCCCTTATAACCGCTTTGGCCGTATCCCACAAATTTTGGTATGTTGTCTCATTATTGTCATTCTCCTGGATGAAATTACTGATTGTGTCTATGATTTGCTCTTTCACCCATTCATTCTTCAGGATTAGATTATTTAATTTGCAATTAACTTTTGGCCTATTTACTCCTGGCCTTATATTGCATGTGATTTTTATTGCATCATGATCTGAAAAGGATCCATTTACTATTTCTGCCTTTCTGCATTTGATTTTGAGATTTTTATGCCCTAATACATGGTCAATTTTTGTATAAGTTCCATGAAAAGCTGAGAAAAAATTAAACTCCCTACTGTCTCCATTCAATTTACTCCAAAGATCTATCATACCTAACTTTTCTAACAATTGGTTTACCTCCCTAGTTTCTTTCTTATTTATTTTGTAGTTTGATTTATCTAATTCTGATAAAGCAAGGTTGAGATGCCCCACTAGTATAATTTGGCTCTCTATTTCTTCTTGCATCTCTCTTAATTTCTCCCCTAGGAATTTGGATGCTATTGCACTTGGTGCATATATATTTAGTATTGATATTGCTGCATTATCTATGGTACCCTTTAATAAAATATAGTTTCCTTCCTTATCTCTTTTGATTAGATCTATCTTGGCTTTTACTTGATCTGAGATAAGGATTGCTACCCCTGCTTTTTTTGTTCCCCTGAAGCATAATAGCTTCTGCTCCAGCCTTTTACCTTCATCCTATATGTGTCACTATGTTTTAGATGTGTTTCTTGTAGGAAACATATTGTGGGATTTTGGTTTTTAATCCAGTCTGCTATCTGCTTCCACTTTATGGGAGAGTTCATCCCATTCACATTCACAGTTAGAATAACTAATTCTTTATTTCCTGCCATCTTATTTACCCAAGTTATGTTTTCCCCTTTCCTTTCCCTTTTCTCCCTTCCCCCCTCCTCAGTACTTTGCTTTTGATGACCCCCTACTCCAAACAATCCACCAACCTTTAGATCCCTTCCCCCTTTTTAACTCCTTTCCCCTGATTCTTCTATTTTCCCTTCTATTAGTTTATCCCTTTCTTTTCCTCCTTTCCCTCCCACTTCCCTCTAGCAACAGACAAGTTTCTATGTGAAATCAAGTGTCTGATATACACTTTTAGAGCCCAATCTCATGAGAGTAGAATTTACACAATGCTCATCTCCCTCCCTTCTTTTTCTCAATTATATTAGGTTTTCTTTGCCTCTTCCTGAGATTTTACCTTATTTTTACCTCCTTTTAAAAAAATCTTATTTTACCACATTTTCCTTCTTTCCCCCAGTATGATAGCCTTCCCCCCTCTAGTTTTCTTTTTCATATTATCGAAGCAATATCTAATTATACCCCCCAATCTATACGTATCCCCATAGTAGAAGTAAACTTCTCAAGAGTCCTTTCCTTTTTACCTTTATTTAATGCTTCTCTTGAGTTCTGTGTTTGGAGGTTGAATATTTTGTTCAGATCTGGTCTTTACATTAGAAATAGGTGAAATTCACCTATATCATTAAATGGCCATCTTTTTCCCTGGAGGATAATGCTCATTCTACCTGGATAGGTTATTCTTGGATGTAATCCGAGTTCCTTTGCCTTTTGGAATATCTGGTTCCAGGCCCTTTGAGCCTTTCAATGTAGAGGCTGATAGATCGTTTGTGATTGTAATTATAGATCCTCAGTATTTGAATTGTTTCTTTCTAGCTGCTAGCAGAATCTTTTCCTTGGTGCGATAGTCCTGAAATTTAGCCACGATATTCCTTGGGGTTTTAATTTTGGGGTCTCTTTCAGGAGGTGATCGATGAATTCCTTCAATGGTGATTTTGCCTTCTGATTCCACAACCTCAGGGCAGTTTTCTTTCAGGATTTCCTGGAAGTTAGTATTTAGATTCTTTTTTTCATCATGGCTTTCAGGAAGTCCAATAATCCTTAGATTGTCTCTCCTAGATCTATTTTCCAAGTCAGTTGTTTTTCCTAGGAGATATTTGCTATTTTCTTCTATTTTTTCACTTTTTTTTGTTTTTGTTTGACTGATTCTTGAAGTCTTATTGAGTCATTCACTTGCATTTGTTCAATTCTTATTTTTAAACTGTTATTTTCTTCAGTTACCTTTTTAAGCTCCTTTTGTAACTGGCCAATTTGTTCATTGCACTCTTTTTCCACTTCACTAATTTCATTTTTCAGTGCATTATTATCTATTTCCAATTCACCAATTTTGTTTTTCAATAAATTGGTGTCTTTTTCATATCTCTTTTGCAGGGCATTATATCCTTCTTGTAGGGCATTAAATCCTTCTTGCACTGAACTCAGTTTATTTTCCTGTCTATCATCCAGCTCTTTTTTGAGATTCTTTATGTAATCTTCCCGGAAGGCTTTTTGAAAAGGGGACCAGGTTATATCTCCCTTGTTGGCTTCCTCTGGATTTACTTTGTCTACAGGTACCTCAGGATCTGGGGTCTGCCTTTCTTTCTCTCCATAAAAGCTGTCTATGGTAAGAAAGAGTTCTGTTCTGCTTCTTACTCATTTTTTATTTATTTATTTACTTTTTTTAAAAGCTTGGGGTCTGTGCAAAGCAGAGAAGTGGCGGCTAGCTGTGGTAGTTTTCCCTGGGGCAATTCCGGTAATTAACTTCCAGTGCCTGGGCCAGTTGGGCTAAGGCCTTGTGTTAGCAATGGTTTACAAACTGCCTTTTACAAAAGGCAGATCTGCCAGAGCACCTGCCCGCAATCAGGGCAGAGTGTCCTGAGTGCCTCAGAAACTCTCACCAGCTGTTTTGAGTTTCTGCCACTCTGAGCCTTGCCCAATTTCCTATCTCTTCCGGCATCAGGGCAAACTGCTCACTCCCACTGCTCGCTCCCTCTTCCCGACTGAAACAGACCTTTATGGAGTTCTTCAAAGGTAACTTCAGCAAGCAGAATTTCTTAGTCCATATATTTCTGGGTTTGTTGACTTGAAGATCAGTTCAGAGGCTTATTTTACTGTTGGCTTGAGAGAAGGTCTGAGGAGGACACAGAGAGTTGCTCACTCTGCCATCTTGGCTCCGCCCCTCTCCACTTTAAACCATATTAAGTAACATATGATTTTTGCTTTCCTCTTAACCCCTTTTTATTTCCCTTGAGTCTTGTATTTGAAAATCAAATTTTTTATTTAGGTCTGGTTTTTTGATCAAGAATGCCCCCAAATCCTTTATTTCATTCAATATCCATTTTTTTCTTCATGAAGAATTACTAGGTGGGTGATTCTTGGTTGCAACCTAACTCCTTTGCCTTCAGAAATATCATATTCAAAATCCACCAGTCCTTTAATGTAGAAGTTGACAAATCTTGTCTTATTCTAAAAGTGCCTCCATGACACTTGAAATGTTTCTGACTGCTTGAAATATTTTCTCCTGGACCTAGGAGCTCTGAAATTTTCCTGTAATATTCCTGCAAATTTCCAGTACATTGCTTTATGAATCATGTTGGGAAAGAAATCAGAGCAAAAGGGAAAATCCATGGGAGAGATTAAAAAACAGAAAAAAGAAGGGAATATAGCATGTGATGATTTACATTCACTATCCAGTTATTTTTCTGGATGCAGATGGTATTTTCTGTCCAAAGTATATCAGGATTGCTTTGGGTCACTGAACCATTGAGAAGAACCAGATCTTTCATAGTTGATCATTGCACAATCTTACTGTTATTGTATGCAATTTTTTCCTGTGTAAAATTGTATTTCTGGTTCTGCTTGTTTCAGTCAGCATCAGTTCATATAAATCTTTCCAGGGTTTCTAAGATCAGTTTGTTCATCCTTTTTATAGAACAAAAATGTTCCATTACCTTCACATAACACAATACCACAACATGTTCAGCCATTCCCCAATTAATGGGAATCTATTCATTGTCCAAGTCTTTGCTACCATAAAAAGAGCTGATATAAACAAATTTTGCACATGTGAGTCATTTTCCTTTCTTTATAACTTCCTTGGGATACACACCCAATAATGACACTACTGGTTCAAAGGGTATACACATTTTTATAGCCCTTTGGACATAGTTCCAAATTGATCTCCAGAATGGTTAGATAATTTCATAACTCTACATTGCATTAGTGTCTCGGATTTTCCACATTCTCTCCAACAATTTTCATTATCTTTTCTAGTTATTTTAGCTAATCTGAGAGGTGTGAGGTGGCATCTCAAATTTATTTTAATTTCCATTTCTCTGATCAAGAGTGATTTAGAGCATTTTTTCATATTACAGATTACTAATTTCATCATCTGAAAATTTTCTGTTCTTATCCTTTGACCATTTTTCAATTGAGTATTGAATTGTGTCCTTACAAATTTGACACAATTCTTCATATATTTTAGAAATGAGACTTTTATCAGAAATATTGGGTGTAAATATTTTTCCTAGCTTTGTACTTCCCTTTTAATTTTGTTTCTGTTGGTTTTGTTTAGGCAAAAATTTTTAAATTTGATGTAATCAAAGTTGTCCATTTTGCATTCATAATGTTCTGTAGTTCTTTGGTCATAAATTCTTCCCTTCTCCAAAGATCTGATAGGCAAATTATCCCTTGCTCCCCTAATTTGTTTATGGTATTATCCTTTATGGCCAAATTATGTACTTGTTTTTATCTTATTTTGGTATGGGTTAATGTAGGTTGATGCCAAGTTTCTGACATGTTATTTTCCAGTTTTCCCATCAATTTCTGTCAGTAGTTAAGTTCATATTCCAGAAGCTAGATTTTGGGGGTTTATCAAATACTAGATTGCTACAGGTCTTGATTATTGTGAAATGTATGTCTAATCTACTCCACTGATTCACTACTTTATTTCTTAGTCAATATCAAATGGTTTTGATCATAATATCTTAGGTTTTGTAATGCTAAGCCATCATCCTGTGCATTTTTCCATTAATTTCATTGATCTTCTTGACCTGTTGTTCTCTAGATGAATTTTGTAATTATGTTTTCAAATTCTATAAAATATTTTTTGGCATTTTGATTGGTATGAGACTGAACATGTAGACCAATTTAAGCAGAATTGTCATTTTTTATTATATTTGCTCAGCCTACCCATGAGCAATTAATATTTTTACAATTGTTTAGATCCGACTTTTATTTGTGTGAGAAATGTATTATAATTTTTATCATATAATTATTGGGTTTGTATTTTATTTTGATTACAATGATTTTAAATGGAATTTCTCTGCTGATGGACTTTTCTATTAATATGTAGAAATCCTGATGATTTGTGTGGGTTTATTTCTATCATAAAACTTTACTAAAGCTATTAATTGTTTCAAGTAGGTTTTTGGATGATTTTCTAGGATTCTTTAAATATATCATCATATATTCAAAGAGTGATAGTTTTATCTTCTCATGGTCTAATTCCTTTAATTTCCTTTTCTTTTCTTGTTGTTCCTAAATCCAATGTTTCTTGTAGAGTGTTGAATATTAGTGGTGACAATGGGCATTCTTGTTTCAATCCTGATCTTTTTGGAAATGCATCTAGTTTCTCTCCATTACAAATAATGCTTTTTTTTGGTTTTAGATAGATCTTGCTTATTATTTTAAAGAAAGCTGTTTTTATCCCTATCCTTTCTAATGTTTTTACTAGGAATGGGTGCTATATTTTTTCAAAAGTTTTTCTGGAGCTAATGAGATCATCACATATTTTCTCTTAATTTTGTTATTGATATGGCCAATTATGGTATTAATTTTTCTGATTTTAATCTCCCTAGTTTCTTTCTTGTTTATTTTGTGGTTAGATTTGTTTAATTCTGAGAGAGCAAGATTGAAGTTTCCCACTAGTATAGTGTTGCTATGGATTTCTTCCTGTAATTGGCTTAAAGTCTTCTCTAGGAATATGGCTGATCTATCACATGGTGTATGTTGATTTAATATCTTCACTACTTCATTGTTTATGGTGCACTTTATCAGAATGTACTTTCTTTCCTTATGTCTTTTAATTAGATCTATTTTTACTTTTGCTTTATCTTCGATTAGAATTGCTACCCCTGTTTTTTTTTTTTACTTCAGCTGAAGCATAATGAATTATGTTTCAGCCTTTCACCTTTACGCTATATGCGTTTCTCTATATCAAATGTGTTTATTGTAAATAATAAATTAAAGGATTCTGTTTTTTAATCCACTCTGCTATTTGCTTTCACTTTATGGGAGAATTCATTTCATTCACATTCACTGTTATTATTACCATCTCTGTATTTTCTGCCATCCTATTTTCTCTCCCATATATAATTTTGTTCTCTTTTTCCACCCTGTACTTTGTAGTGTTTTTTTTTTCACCCACCCCATGGAGTACTTTATCTTCTATCCCCTTCTCCCCTTCTCTTATCATTTTCCCTAGTGTTTCTGCCATCCCTTCTATCCTGCACCTCTTTTTTTCTTTTCTCTTTCTTCTCCTATTTCTTTATAGGATTAGATAAAATTGTGTACGTAACTGAATGATTAAGTTATTAGATAGGAGCCAATAATTTCAGTTTTAGAGACCAGGTTTACTGCAACTATAAGTAAAACAATTTGGAAAATACTTTGGCAGCTGGGAAGAAACCACCATCAGCGACATGTTGTCGTTCTTTCCATAGGACCTTTATGATTCCACTGTTTATGGTGAAAACCTGTACCAATCTTACTTTTAAAGAAAGTTTTTTTTTTTCCAGTGAATTTTTGTGTTTCTTTTTCCATTTGGTTAATTCTTCTTTTTAAGTTTGATTAGCTTTCTGTACCTCTTTTACCATTTGGCCTAGCTTGTTTTTTAAGGTATTTATTTTATTTTTTTTTGTTTGTTTCTCCTTTACTAACCTGCTGGATGATTTATTCATGGTTTTTTTTTGCATCACTCTTATTTCTCATTCCAATTTTTCTTTTATCTCTCTTACTTGATTTTTAAAATCTTTTTTAAGCTCTTCCTTGACATGAGACTAATTCATATTTTTTCTTTGAGGTTTTGGATTTAAGAATTTTGACTTTTTTGCCTACTATTGAGTGTACATTTTGATTTTCCCTGTTACCATAATAACTTTCTATGGATAGAATATTTTTTTCTCTGTTGTTTACTAAGTTTTCCAACCTATTTCTTGACTTTTAATTCTTACTTAATGTAGAGCTTGGCTTCTAGGATGGATAATCCACTATTCCAAACTTCAGGAGTTTTGTGCAGCTGTTTTCAGAGATAGTTCTAATGACCTATAAGTTTTCAATTCTTCTAAAGTGATATGATCTAAGGAGAGTTATATTTACTATTCTCCTGGCTATTGCTTTGGTCTGTGAATGATATCAAGCACTCTTTTCTTCCCTGGAACCATGATGAGGGTCTCTACTCCATTGCAGCCACAAGCTTTGGTATGCTAGTGCTCCTACTCACCCTGGAATTCCACCCACAACTGCAACACATTTCTGAGTCTGGGAAAAATAACAGTTCTGCCTCAGTGCATGTAAAGAGACCCCTGTAATCTCCTTCTGATCAGTTTTTCAACACCTTTACCATCTGTGAGGTAAGAGCTCTGGAAGGAGTTGCTGCCCGTACAGATTCAATGATTCCCAATGATGTAGTGCAGCTCCTAGGAAGACGTAGCAATAGCACTAAGACCACCTGGCCTTGAGAGTGATGGGGATAGAAATGATATATATTTCTTCCCATAAATTATCCTGGCCCAGTTTATTCCACTTTACTTGCATGATAAGGCCACAAATATTGCTGACTCTCAAATAGTTTGCTAGTGATAAAAGAGTTTCTAAGACTAATGAGCAATAGTGATGAGGTACTTAGAGTTGACACAAAGGCAGAACAAAATTGGGTGTCTGCCACTTGACCTAGTGACGTTTCCAGATTAAAGACACATCTCTAGAAGATTCCCCCAGTGAGCTCTGCCCAGAGAATTATGGATAATGCACCTGACCACAAAATTTAAGCCATAAAATTAGCATATCAGTGATATGAAGCATCTGGTCTCTCTAATTTTACCCTATAAATTTATCTTCTTGCTCCTGGTTCTTTGTTAACTTCTTTTGGAACTTAGGTCATTTTAATTGGTGTTACATGTATAATAAACTATTACACTTTAACCCTTGACTTGGAGATGGATCTGAACCTGCAAGTTCTTTTGTGACACCTCACAATGCCAGTCTGGAACCTAAAAATTCCATTTTGTCAATCCTATATCAAAACAAACTTGGGATCCCCTATGAAATCTTAAAACCAAGGCTTGTTTCTGCTTTTCTGGGAGTCTGGCTTACGTTAGTATGCTCTGCAGTGGACTGTGTTCTATGCTCATTGAGATGTGGCAGATCTTTCCTGCTTGCATTCTAAGTAGTCTTGAGCTGGAAAATTATTTTTACCTCATTATCCTTTTATGTATTCTGCTGCACCAGGAATTTTTTTTGGCATTATTTAAAGGAATTTGGAGATTTTGGGGGGGAGCTTAGGCAAATCACTGCTTTTTCTCTGTCATATTGGCTCTGTTTCACCCATGTTTTGTTCTGTATCTTGCACTCTCACCTTTATGTCAAGTTTTTAGAAGATGTGATCTACAAATCTTTGTCATAAAAAATGAAAGAAAACAAAATTTTAAGTTGGTTAACTACTAAAGAGCTATATGTATTTTTTCTCCTCACATGCTGAAATAGCAGGTTTTACTTGCTTATGAAACAACAAATATTAGTCCCTTGACCTTAGTATAATTTATTTTCCTTAAACTTAAGTTTTGTTGCCACAGAAGGGGTGATCACCACAATGCTTTCAGCACTGGCTAGCGAGCTGTGAAGACAGGCTGTCTCATTAAAGCAAAAAAGCTGACAGTTGGCAAAAAGTACAGTCTAACAGCCTTACAATTAGCTGTAGCATCTTATAAAAATGTGTGCCCCATAGTAGTGACCTTTGTGCTAATGAAACCTCCCTCTCCTGACCCTCCTACCTCACATGTAACACTTGCTTCCCTAAATAGACTAGAATGTCAAAGAATTGATTATCTACTAAGGAACTCCTGTCAAATTTCTACCACAGATGCTACTGTCTTCCCATGAGCTCTGGCCACCCACTGATATAGGGTTTGCTTCTTCACAGTGCTGAATTCTCCTTCTTTGAATATTTTCCAGTTTTCCCTTTTGGTTTACATTTATTGAAAAATATATTCAAATTAGCCAATGTGAGTTTCATCAGAGCTAGCACTTGGGATAGCTGTGAGGTATGGACCAAGTGAGGGAAGGCCAGGAGTGAAAATAATTAATAGTAATTCTATAATAACAATCATTATTATAATGATAATGGTAACAATAATATGTTTTACAAAATTCAGCACAGTACTCAAAGTGTGACAAAGGAATAAAGGCAAAGGAGGGGAGCATCAGTCAGAGTTATGTGGAACACTGCCTGTGCCCTTAGATGCACCCTTGAAACAATTGCAAATTGAGCTCTGACAATACCACTGATTACTTTAGTACCCCTGCCTGGCCCTATTCAAAACTGTTGTGATGATTAGCTTGATAATGGTTCTCCTTCATGTTCAGGTATTTAAGAAGACAAAAAAACACAACAGAATAAATGAGAATTATTAATAATCTACCTTTTGGATGCTTTAAGTTCTGACTATGGAAATGAGTGAAGCATGGGTGCTCATGAAATGGTCTGAAGATATGAATCAAAAGGCAAACAAATGGCATAATGGATAGAACAGTAGGCCTGGACTCACTAAAACTCATCTTCCTGAATTCAAATCTAGACTCAGACATTTATTAGTTGTGTTACCCTGGGCAATTTACTTAACCCTGTTTGCCTCAGTTTCCAAATCTGTAAAAATGAGCAGAAGAAGGAAGTGTCAAACTCTCCAATAACTTTGCTAAGAAATCCCAAAAGGGGTCATAAAGAGTCAGTCTTAAACAACTGAAAAAATGCCAACCCTTTATCCATGCAAAGTTGGAAACAGATCATACCAGTTACACAGTGGTAGAGCCAGCTCATTCTGACTCCCAGGAACTCATTGGTGAATTTTCAGTGAATATATTTACACTTTAGAATTTGGCAAAGCATAGAAAGATGGGCTTGATTTACTGTTAATTTTCTAGATATAAGGAAGTGATGAAGAATATTTTAGTAACTCAAATTATATCTATAAATGTGTCATACATATCTTCTTTCCCTTTACTGATATCAAAAATCTAAGTTTATGTTGCATAACATTATATTGAAGACAAGTGCACAATAATTGTGTGAAATCATTTCATAACTTTACCTCAATATAGATTGGAGTGAAATAATAGCTATAATTAAGGAATTACTAAAATCTGAAGCAGAAGAAGATGAAAATACTCAGATAACTAAAAATATTAACTTGATATAAACTCCAGAAATTTTATTTAATAATGAATTAGATGATAAAAACAAAAACAATTTCTGAAGATATTTTTCAGATGAGATAGACTGCAATTTTAAACAGATCTTTTTGAGTTGTATGGTACTACTACTAATAATAACAATGGCAAAAATAATAAAACACATTACATTCCTAACAAAGTAAATTAAAAGGCTTGCATTCAAATGGATGAGATTTAAATTCACTTAAATTCTAGATTTGGATGGAAACTCCAGGATCATACAGGGAGTGAAACCTCTTCTTTCAAAGGAGAAGAAATTGAGGAGTGTAAAGTTTAAATGACTTATCCGAAGTCATATGTGAAACTGTATAAAGTAGGATGGTTTAGTGGAACAGTCTGTGAAGAGACTTGGATTTGATTACCATCTCCAGCATCATTAATTCTTTGATCATAACTTAACTTCTCTAGGTCATAGTTTCCACAGCTGTAAAATGGGACTGTTAAAATTGTAAGTTTCATTGATGAACAAATGAGATATATTAAAGATTCATGATTTTATAGCTGTGAAAAATGATGTAAGATAATTTTTTAAAGTCAACGTACTAGATAAATCATAGCTGTTATTATGAAGTCAGGAATTTCACTGGGTACAAGGTAAGGGATGCAGAAGAAAAGAAACTATCTTTTATGGTTGGCTGTCACAATAATATTGGCTAGAATCACTTGATACAACTGCACTTAATTAAGGCAGGTTCTCCTGATTCCACATCTATTAAACATTGGGGTGCTGAGGCTACCTACCTATTGGGCCAAGGAATAAAAAAATATGCATCTTATGAATATGTCTAAAAGCTACTTATAAATGTGAAAGTATGCATTGGTCATGAAATACCAAGTCCTTCAAAATCCTTTCAAAATCCAAATATCCTCACTTGACCTGTCCTCTTTTCATTCCCTGCCATTAATATCTATTTTTGAATCCTAGTAATGATTCCTGCTGTCACCAGAGTTCTCTGTTCAGAAGTTTTTGTCTTCCCACAATAGGGTATTACACTAGAGTCTTTCCCTCCATAGAGAAACACAACTAGAAAGCTTTAACTTCTTCCAAGGTCTTTCCACCTTCTTCCCTCTGTTTGGTAACCAGTTATATTTGTCTTAGCTTATTTTATAGCAGTGTGTGTGTGTGTGTGTGTGTGTGTGTGTGTGTGTGTATGTGGACTGTTTCGTGGTATTTGCCCTAGTACCAGAGTAGCCATTTATGAGTTTGACCAAAGAACTTCTTATCTCTTCTTCACTATGAAAATAGCAGCGCCAAAATTTTGGTGTGAAATAATTTGTACTTAGGGGACCATTAATATTAAAAGACAACAAGATCAATGCAACTAATTACTGTTGGAAATTCACATTAATTTATATACATGATAAGTTAATGAAAAGGATTCCAGAGGAACAATGATAAAATCATCAACTGAGAGAGAAATGATGAATTTAAAATGCACAGCAAGTCATACATTTTTGGATATGACCAATGAGAAAATTAATTTTGCTTGATTATGCATATTTGTTACAAGAATTTGGTTTTCTATTTCTTTCTCAGTGTGGGGGGAATATTGAGGAAGGAGGTAAAATAATTGCTTGGTAATTGATATTGAGCTTTTGAAAAATTAGAGTTAAGGAAAGAAAGATTCTTGTAAGGAACTTAGTGGTATTTTAGATAAGAGGAGAAAAGGGAAGTAATCTTATAAAATAGGCATTTTTGCTTTTCTTGTAAAACTCAGATTATTTTTTTTTCAGAAAGAGATAAATATTCATTGTGGGAATCTGTAACTGGAAAGTCAGATGATTTTAAATAATTAGTAAAGTAACTCATAGCTTCCATACCATGATGATTATCACAAATATAGCTTGGGAACTTTCCAGTTGGTAGTCAGAGTCTGCTTTTTAAGTGGGAAAAAATTAAAAGAGCTGCCTGTCACTGATTCCAAGGGAATTGGCCTAAAAGCAGCTTTCCAGAGAAATTGTTCTGAGTGGCTCTGATATCTAACAGGCAGCTTCACAAATGACTAGAATTGTAGGTTAAATAGAGAGGCTGAATTTATGCTAAGTTGCTCAGCAGAGGGACTATCCCAGCATATTCAATTGTCAAAAATAGCACATATACAACTTTTCTTCCAGTCTAGGAAGAGATGATATGCAGCTATGCTGACCTGACATGTTGAGCAAAGACAGCTGGAAATGGAGGGAAGAAGGAGAGTTGTGCCAGCATATCTGACCCACTTTTTCAAGTAGCCCCTTTAAAATTGCTTGTCCTCAATAGGCATGGGGCTAGAAAGCCCTACCAGTCTTCTTAAAGGTTTTTAAAATTCTTTAATTTATTGTTGAAATTTTACGAGACTCTATATGTGACATGGATCATACATAATATGCTTTCTGACATTTAATTTAATCTTACATGTAATATGATACAGCTACAATGATGTGCATATTAATTGGAATAGAATAAAATAATTAAATGTATTAACATACAATAAACCTTATAGCTTTCAGATTTTTAAAATAACATTGACATCTAATGTACTTCCCTTTTATCTCAGTCTCTTGTTTTAAATGCTATGGCATTGGCTTCACAAAAGTTTGACACATATTCTTTAACTCTTATTATGAAAACACCTTTGGCAGCAAGGTGGCACAATGGATAGAATGCTAGTCCTGAAACTAGGAAGATTCATCTTCATCAGTTCAAATCTGGCCTCAGATATTGATTACCCATGTGACCCTGGGCAAGTCACTTAGCTCTGTTTGACTTAGCTTCTCATTTGTAAAATGAGCTGGAGAAGAAATGGAAAGCCACTCCAATATCTTTGCCAACAAAGCTCCAAAGCTACATCAAAAAGAGTTAGAAATGACTGAAAAATAGCTACACAAAAACCACATGAAACCATACTTTTGTCACATTGAAAATATTAAATATGTGTCAAATAAACATTCTATTTTGGGGGACTTAATCTTGATTATGGTACATAGATTTTCAGAGAAATTGACATCAAGTGAGTTCCCAGGCCACTGACACATGCTTATCTCAAGCTTTTTAATATATTTCTTAACCTTTTGTTATTTGTGACATGGTACCCAGCCACATTCTAATATTTCATCTCCATTTGGAAATTTCTGTAATTTGGGAACAATTCCATTCCTTGTAGTTTTAATGTATTTATAAGACTTTATCATTTCCTCAATGAAAGCATTTATCTTTTTGATTTTCTATCTTCTTTTCTGTTTATTTTTCTCAGATGTCCTCTTTCTCGATACCACCCTCATGTTGCCAAATGGTATCAATTCTTTAGTTCCATGATCACTATGAATTATGCCAAATACTCTTAGACTATTTCTCTTGCCTCTTTGAACAACATCAAAATTTCCATTCCTTCACTTAGGAGCATAGGGAAATTGAACTAATTAAATTAAATCTATATGAGGGCTAAATGACTAATTGTTTTAATAATATAAAAATGCATTTACTATTTCTGCCTTTCTGAATTTGATTTTGAGTTCTTTAAGCCCTATTATATGGTCAATTTTTGTGTCTGTTCCATGAACTACTGAGAAAAAGTATATTCCTTTCTGTCTCCATTCAGTTTTATCCAATGATCTATCATGCTTAACTTTTCTAAAATTCTATTTACCTCCTTTACTTCTTTTTATTTATTTTGTGGTTTGATTTATCTAGTTCTGAGATAGCAAGATTGGAATTCCTCACTAGTATAGTTTTGCTGCCTATTTCTTCTTGCAGGTGTCTTAATATCTCCTCTAGGAATTTGAATACTATACCACTTGGTGCAAATAGATTTAGTATTGATATTGCTTCATTATCTATGGTATCCTTTAGCAAGATATAGTTTTCTTCCTTAACTCTTTTAATTAGATGGATTTTTGCTTTTGCTTGATCTGAGATCAGGATAGCTACCCCTGTTTTTTTTTTTTTTACTTCACCTGAAGCATAATAGATTATGCTCCAGCCTTTTACCTTCACTCTAAGTGTATCACTATGCTTTAAATGTGTTTCTTGTAAGCAACTTATTGTAGGATGCTGCCTTTTAATCCAGTCTATCCGCTTCCATTTTTTTGGGAGAGTTCATCTCATTCACATTCACAATTAAAATGACTAATTATGTATTTTCTGCTATCTTATTTACCCTGTTATGTTTTCTCTTTCCTTTTCCCCTTTCTCTCCCCAGTATTTTGCTTCTGACCACCACCTCCCTCAAACAGCCCTTCCCCCTTATAGCCCCTCCCCTTTCTTATACTATTCTTTTACTATTTCTGTTTTTCCTTCTATTAACCTCTCCCTTTACTTTCCCCTTTCCCCCTCTCTATAAAGTGAGACAAGTTTTTCTGTGAAACCAAATATATTTAATATTCTTTCTTTAAGTCAAACCTGATGAGTAAAATTTACACAATGTTTATCTCTCTTTCTCTCTCCTTTCCCTCAATTATAATAGATCTTCTTTGCCTCTTCATGAGACGTAATTTCCCTCATTCTATATCCATTTTCTTCTTTTTTTCCAGTACAATCCCCTTTCCATCTCTAGTTTCTTTTTTTATTTTATCACAGTAAAATCATATTATACCTGAACTCTCTAAGTGTACGCATAACAGAGATACAGTTCTCAAGATTTCTTTCCTTTTTTTACCCTTTTATGCTTCTCTTGATTTCTGTATTTAAAGATCATTTTTTGTTCAGTTCTGACCTTTTCATCAGAAATAAATAAAATTTACCTGTATCATTGAATGTCTATCTTCTTCCCTGAAAGATAATTCTCAATGTATCTGAGTAGTTGATTCTTGGCTGCAGTCCAAGTTCCTTTGCCTTTTAGAATATCAGATTCCAGGCTCTTCAATCCTTTAAAGTGAAAGCTGCTAAATCCTGGGTTATCCTGATCATGTTCCCTTGATATTTGAATTGTTTCTGGCTGCTTGCAATATTTTCTCCTTGGTCTGATCATTCTGAAATTTATCTACAATTATCCTTGGAGTTTTCATTTTGGGATTTCTTTCAAGAGGTGACAGTGAATTCTTTCAACGGCTATTTTACCTGATGATTCTAGGATATCAGGAGAGTTTTCCTTGATGATTTCCTGAAAGATAATTATCTAGATCTATTTTTCTTTCTTTCTTTCTTTCTTTCTTTCTTTCTTTCTTTCTTTCTTTCTTTCTTTCTTTCTTTCTTTCTTTCTTTC
>JAJPUD010016022.1:414-31396 GCA_023553655.1 Myrmecobius fasciatus | reverse complement strand
TATGTACTCTTCAATTAATAGAACAACAACTGGGTCCCAGCACACAATAATGCTAATAGTTACAGATCTGTTTGATAAGAGAATTCCCATTTTTCCTAAAATTTTCTTGATATGATAAAGAAGGATGACTGGACCAGTTGATTTTGCTCCTCCATAATGTGGTGAAGGTTCCAAATACTGAAAATGCATATGTTTGCACATATTATATGGGTAGCATGCATGTATTATATATATGCACAAGCATATTTAAATGCACATGAATGGATACATGCATATTTCTGTACAGAATAACATGTATGTAGATGTGAGCATATATATGTATTCCACATATACATTAATAGAAATATATGAAATTGTGTACATGTGGGCATATATATATATACACACACATATATAAACATATACATGTAATTTCTTTGTTACTATACCAAGATGCTTTCTTCCCCATTCCCAATAAGCCAGTTTATTCTGAACCACAGTAGTAAAGTTTTGACTACATTGTATTATA
Organism: Myrmecobius fasciatus; assembly: GCA_023553655.1. Taxonomy (NCBI): domain Eukaryota; kingdom Metazoa; phylum Chordata; class Mammalia; order Dasyuromorphia; family Myrmecobiidae; genus Myrmecobius; species Myrmecobius fasciatus. The sequence goes on along the minus strand of JAJPUD010016022.1, from coordinate 30,888 downwards.
CTTTTATTTTTTAGTTTAGTTTTGCTTGTATCAAAGTAATTAATAGACTTTCTTTTTTTAAACTCACCAGTGATGATGAATAAGTCCTCTACAAGATATAATATGCTTTTTAGTCCATAGGGAAGAATTGAAATTTGATTTAATAAGCTAGATTTCATAAAGCAATCCCAAACTCTTGCACATTACAATGTTTTTTTTTTCATAGGATAAAATCTGTTCTCCTATTTGTAAAGACAGATTTGACTAGTTTCAAGTAACTACAGAAAGTCAAGACATCATGAACAGGGATGAGTTTTGTCACAGACAACAGTGGTATATTAACCTTAACTCATGGAGGATGCTTCCTAAGATTAAAAATGTTAACTGAGACATGAAATGATCCAAATGTGGAAAAGACTAATACATATATTTACAATAATTCTACAAATTGAGGCCCTTTTCCAAATTTATAACTAAAATTTTTATACAAAGCTTAGAAGAATAATTAATTCACCTTAATAAGCCTATACAACCATATATACCAACCAACCAAAATAATACAACCATAGGAAATTCTAGTACTACCCTCAGAATTACTAGAACTTTATATTACTAATAACTTTTAAAGTTATTATAGAGAAGAGCTTCTTACTCAGTGGAATACTTAGGGCTCTCACACAGAAAAGATTTTTTTTAATGGATTACACACAATAAAGATACATAAAATGATCACATTCTGTAGGCCAGACATCAAAAATTGTTAATATCCAAGGAGATTGTTCATAAAAAGATAGATAGAAATAGTGAGAGGGTCATTTTGTCAAGTTCATTAATAAAAATATAAAGAGATTTCTAATCAATAAAGTATAAATTAATCTTGTGAAAAACTGACCAATTTTCTCCACACTTAGGACTACCCTGTAGATTTTAATGATCTAGAATAGTCCAAATTAGAGACAATAATTAGTTTATATTAATACTCCAAACAGACTAAACTTTTTGAAAAAGTATTCCTACACTTGAAATATAATCACATATAGTTATATACATTTATTTTGGAGGGTTATAAAAAACATACCTGGCTAGGTTGAAGGCATCATCGATCAAACCTGCACGATTACTGACAGAGAGAACCTATGAGAATCAATCAGAAAGATGAAACCATTTAGGATTGAAGAAAAAAGTACTATCAAAAGTAATGTCTGATTAATCTGGAGTTTACCTCATGATTCTGCATTAGCTGGTCAATTAATAATCTCCAATTCCTTAGATCATAGTTGACCCTAAAGTAGCCAATTTGATTGATGTTCCCCAGCAGCCAGCTTCCTTTGTCCAAAGTAATTCTGTGATGTTCTGGAAAGGATAGTTTTAAGGTTAAAACATATCTTAAGCATGTTTTAAATCTCAAAATGGCAGATTGTTTCTTCCTTAACTGCTAAATACTAAATGTCTAAAATAGTATATAGAACATTACTAATAATTCTTTCTCAAATTTTTCAAATTAATTTTTTCTAACAAAGATAGTTTAAATCAAATAATTACTCGTATCTAGGAAGCCCTAGAAAACATTGAGTTTTCATCTTGGTTGCTTCAACTAATTGGTTTTTGTAATTAACCTGTTTCTTCCAGATAAAGCCTATCCTCTAAACATCATTTTTTCCCTCAAATTTAAAAATAGCTAGAAAGCTAGTATGATGCAAAGGAAGCAAATAAAGTTTGATAAACCACCTATATAATTCAATATTAAAGACACTTTCAAAATCTAGGAGACTCAATTCTGAGAAGCTCAATATTAACCTTTCCTGCTTGCTCTTTAGATCTTTTCACAGCAATATTAAATAAGTGACACCACTGTCTATAAATATTGACAACTGGGAATTTAGTTGTTTAATCCAATTCTATTTCTAAGTATCCTTAGGATGAAAAAAATATATCAGATTCTGTTTTAAGCAAGCATTTCAAGAAACGATTTTCTTTGATACTGGTTGCTATTCACTGATTATTTCAATTAAAATAAAATCTCGGGAAAATATTGCTTGTACATTCTGATTGTCAGACCTGTGCAATATCTAGAGATTAACCAAAGATGGTTTAATACAGATAAGAGGCAGAATGAAAAAAAAAAGAAAAAAAAAGACTATTCTGGCAGTCAGAACACCTAAGTTCAAATCTAAGCTATATCACTTATAATTGCAGGTGAATCACTTAACCCCTCTGAGTATCAGCTTCGTTCATCCTTTGGAGATAATGACATATGCACTATTTTCTTTACAGGATTGCAGATTTTTATGCTATATAATTGTGAGCTTCTATTTTAAAGCAATTTCTGATCTTTATCTTAAAAGATACCTCTTGATCAATTGTGAGAATTACATTTCTTCAGAATTCCAGGTTTGTGTCTTGAGATCCCAAAATTGGAGCTGAAGTACATGTTGTTTTGTATATACAAAGAGTCCAATCTCAAGGGAGCAAACCTCCAGGAGAAGACAGAAACTAGAAAGCAAAGCTGTTTCTGAGCAAAACCATTTCTAACAATTAGCCCTCTAAATTAAGGAGTATTATAATTTTCACTATAGGCTTCAATGTGGATCCCTTGGATCTACCTTAAGGCATTACATTTACACACAGTCAGTACTTTTTTTTTTGTTGTTGTTGTTGTTTTTGTTCTTGTTAGCCCTCAAATACAGGGAAATTTGTCAAAAATCACCTATGTGCCAGTACCCTAGAACATTCAACTTTATGGCTAAACTTTATGGCATGTAATTTGTAGAGTAATTTGAATCTCACCTTCAGACATCCATTCATTCTCCTTTCTTAGACCTTTTCTTTCACCAGCCCCCAATCACCTTCCTTTCATCCCTTCTGCATCCAGAGGTCCAAAGGTCTATTATTTTCAGTTATGAAACAATGGTAGTTTTCTACATTTTATACTGAAAATTTTGTTTTGTTTTCCATTTTACTCATCATTAGGCTATCAAATGCCATTTTTTTCTAGTTTTACTCAATTAAAGAGAATTTAAAATATTTGAAAAATTCCAAGATCTACAATGTTTTTTTTTTCTATTAAAACACTGGAGATCATGTTTTAGAAAAAGAAAACAACTATAACACTGTATATAGTATCCCTTCATGGATTAAGAGCCTCCCCAGCAAATAACTAGAAAGAAAATATGCAGGAGCTAAGTGGCACAGTGGATAAACCACTACTTTTAGAATGAGGAAGACTGCACTTTCTCTCAGATGCTACCTATGTGATCCTTCTTAGATGCTATATATGTGATCTTGGTTTTTCACTTAACTGCTCAGACTCAGTTTCCTTATCTGTAAAATGAAAGGATGGATTCAATGGTCCTTCAGCTCTAAATCTATGATTCTAAAGATTCACTAAGATAGTTATTAGGGTATTAAATATCCATAATTATTCATGGCATTGAATGAAGTTGTTTCTAATTGTTTCAAAAATTTTGTTTTCTGCTTTACATGGATGACTCATTTTCAAAGAATCAGATTGTAATGACTTCACACTAAAAGTTAGTTGAATTAATTACATTTGTCTTTGGTGCTTTCATAATCATCTCCCACACTTTCAGATTCAGGGTTATCACTTAATCATCATTCCAATTTAGATACTTGCATAAAATTGTTAATAGTAATTTCCAGTTGGCAGAATTCAGATCTTTCTGGATTTGAGGCTGGCCATACACTTTTCCATACTCTTTGACTGGCATGTAGTAATGTTTAATAACTGATTGTTGGTTTTAATATATTTATTGAAATTATATATAAATTACATTTTTTATCCAAAGAAAAAGAAAGAAGTTCAGGAGGGGCTACCTAGTTAAAGGTGGGTTAAGAACCATGTCATTTGGATTCTCCAATAAATTTTCCAAGATGTATTGCTGATGTGATTAAGAGTCACATAACTAAACTGGTACCATATGGGGCATATCTTTCTGAAGCCTTTCCCAAAATAGAAACATATAAGGAAAAATATCTGGGTTGAGCTCTCGTCTTATTCCCAAGCACCTTTTTGTTGTTCTTATTGTTCAGTCATTTGTTCTCTCATTTTTCAGTCATATCTGATCTTCATGATTCCATTTGGGATTTTCTTGGCAAAAATAATGGATTGCTTGGCCATTTATTTCTTCAGTTCATTTTACAGATGAAGAAACTGAGGCAAACAGGAGGAAGTGACTTGCCCAGAATTAGACAGCTAATAAATGGTTGAGGCTGTATTTGAATTCAGATCTTTCTGACTCTAGGCCCACTGTTTTTTCTGTCACACCACCTAGCTGTCCTCTATTAAAATATTTAACATAAATAATACTTAAATATTATTTATTTTCTTTTTATTTTGAAGGCAGAATTAAAGGAATGAGTCTAAGATTAAAGGGTCAAAATCCAATAATGTTGGGAATTCCTTGCTTTTTAATTATGTTGGCTGATTGATGCAATGGCAAAAATGAAAGTACTGGGAAGCATCTCATAGAAAATTCCTGGATACATTTTCTTCTAGAGTGTTCACTGAACTTCTTCATTTTTACATTAACTCACTGGTAAACTTGAGTTCAAAACCTTCCAGGGGAATGATATAAGTGTTTTGTGTGCTTTCTCTGTCTTTTCATAGGTTCCTGTGAGTCCTTTACATTTTCTTTTTTTTTATGTAAAGTGAAATAAAGATTTTCATCACCTGTTCATTTTTCAATCACGTCTGACTCTTGATGACCCCATTTGGGGTTTTCTTGGCAATACTGGATATTTCTTCTCCAGCTAATTTTTACAGATGAGGAAATGAAAGCAAATGGGGATAAATAACTTGCCCAAGTCAAATAGGTGGCAAGTATCTTAGAATAGCCTTAAGTTCACAAAGATAAGTCTTCCTGATTCCAGATCTGGTCCTATATTTGCTGTACCAACTTTTTACCCTGTCTATTCATCTGTAATTGCTTCTTTATAGAAATAAGGGCTGTATTACCTACAAGTTTAGACTTGTTGACTGGGACTCTTGTTGCCCATATTCATAGCAAACCAAAATGAGATAGCCATTAGCTATATGTGCAATTTTGGGTAAGCACATTGAACCAAAGGAAAAAATAAACCTATTAGGTCAGCTCAGTTCATGGGAACCCAAAGTCTTAGGGGTGAAAGGAAGGAAAGGTAGCACATGTGTTATTGAAAGTATAAGTAAATAAAAAGACTATATAAAGTTAATACAAAATATTTTCAAGAGGAAGGACTTCTGGGAAGTAGAAGACAAGAATTCTATACCCAGAACTATAAAAAAAAGAAAAATATATAGGAATCTGTAAACTTCAAAGTATTATATGAATACTATCACTGTTATTATTTTTATATTACTTGTAACATGAGAAAGTTTGACCTAATCATCACCACAAAGGTCCATCTTCAACCAAATGATACTGCATAGTATTATAAAATGTGTCAAAATATGATAACATAATAAAATTTGTCCAAGTATAAATTATTTCCGTGATGATTACTATAAGAATAGTTTATTTTTTCAAGAATAATATTACATAATTAATAGAAACCCCATGAAATAACTCCAGACTGTATACCCTTATTTATCTGTTTTTAAATGACGCAGAGGATAGAAGTAGCAAATAAAATGCCCATCCTTGAACAGATATATGATGGTTGGGTGTCCCCTCTCTTGGAACAGATCATAGCTCATACATACCATTTTACATATAATGGATCACAAATTTAGAGATAAAAAAGACATTTGAGATAGCATAACTTCCTTCACGTTACAGAAGAGCAAACTGACATCCAGAAAATGAAAATTATTTGCCCATGATTGCACAAGAGCATACTGAGGACATAAATTAAGTCCTCAATATTCTCTAGATTGCAATATTTCCATTGAATCACAGTACTACACTAGAGGAGGATTTGAAGATCTACTCAGTACAATAGAGATCTTCCCATCATTCAGGGTCCTTTAATTCTCTCAGTTTTACCAGTATATCACTAAAGCAGGCATACACCATATTCCTAGGATAACCATCTCTACTCTTTCTCCAGTTTCATATGCTCTTTTATGCCACTTTTTTTGTACAAGTCATTATTAAAATGATACATACTCCCTACATCCATTACCTGTCTTGTTAATGCCCTTTAGGAAGGCTGCTAGGTTTTAATGATCAACAACATCACTATTAAAAAAAATAGACTCAATTTGGGAATGACAACCTCAAATTCAAGATATTCTGTAGGTCTATACTAAAATTCTAACTAACTCATAAGCTCCAAATCAATGTATTGATCTTGAAATGTTAGGTATTTGAAACAGTCATTACAAAGCAAAGACATTTCCTGAAATAACATAGTTAGGAAGCTCAGTTACTGTTAGGTCATTCAGATTCTAGGATTCCATTATATCAACTAATTGGGATTTCTCTGGCATTAAATTGATGTTAAAAGCCACAGCAGATGACTTACCTGCAATGATTTCATTTACTTATTGTGCTAACATTTTACACAAGCCATTCTTAGCACTATGGAAGGTCAGTTAAAGTGATGTTAACACTCAGAAAAAGAAAACCATGCTTCAACCCAGATTGACAAGCATAAAACAAATATGTACCAATTATTTTTTAACTTGCCATGAGTAGATTGGTAAATGAAATTGAATTGCTACTACTTTTTATTAACATCATGTTCCTTTTGAAAATTAGATCCTTGCAGAAACCATTTCTGGAGAGATTTCCTAATAGATTTTTAAATATCTTTTCAACACTGGCTAATTGGCTTCTTAGAAAACCTTCATTTGGACTAAAGGCAAGGAGGAACAAATAATGTCAAAAACGAAAGAAAGTAGCATTGACCTCACAGTGCTGCTGTTAGGATCAATTGTAATAATAGGCATGGAAGCACTTAGATATTATATAAAAGATTGCTATTACTCTGAAGAGAACAAGCTTCATGAATGACTGGCAAATGACACACTTTTCCAAAATCTCAGTCTTAGACCTAGGAATATTTGGTAACATATAATAAATGTATTTAGTATTGAAGGATGGAAGTTTGTAAGATCACACATATACAAATTTGGTTCTAGAAAAACCTTAAAAGGCATTTATTCTGAAATCCATAGTTTACTGTTGAGGAAATTGATGCCCAGAGAGGTTTAAATTATTTGCTCAAAGTTATCCAAGTAGTAATTGGCAGAGCCAGTACTCAAATTGAGACCAGAATATTTTCTCAATTCTTCCTTTTAATTCAAATGGTGTCTTTAAAATCACAGAATTTTAGAGCTGGGATTTTCTAATGTTATACATAAGGGAATTGAAGCAGACAGAAGTAAATTGGCTTGTCCAAGATCACACAGGAAGTGTAAAAGCATTGTGTCTCCTAAATCCCATATATATTCTCTTCAATTTTTTTCTCAATCCCTTTAAATTCATTTATAGATGCAACTAAGCATTCAGTCAAAAAATTAGACACTACATATATAAATATATACAGGCTTTGCTTACCATAAAATTTATGGCAGAAAGCAACAATGAAACATTTTTTAAATGGTATGGCCTAAATCTATACTTAAGCTTGAAAAAAAAATTCTTCTAGACCTAAAATTATTCACATTTTATCCAACCTGGATTTTCTTGTAAAAGATTTTTTTTTAACTCAGCTATCCAATAAGGACACTTTATTTAAAAAAATTATCTGAAAAATTTAGCTTGCCAAATATAATGCTTCAAATCAAATATACATCTCAATAAGTTTTTTTTTGAAAACTAGCTTGGTTTTACTGTTTTTCTTAATGAACTCTCACTATCAGAAATGGCCAAAAATATGCTTTTGTGAAACAATTAAAACCATTATAAATGACCTGTTTTGTTCTTTTCAGGGAAGGTAAGAAGGCAAGAAAAAGAAAAGGTGTAAGGTTTTCTAATCCTTGCTTTAGATTATTTTTTATGCTAGCTGAATGAGTGAATATGTATGTGCATCTGTATGTGTGAAATTGTTGCAATCATGAGGATGCCCTTTAAAGAGGTGAACCTACAGAGAAGGATGGGATTTCTTCCAATGTTTCTTCTGGATTCTCTTTACCATTAGTCACAAGATCTGGACAGTTTTGGTGATTAACAATTTGAATTTATAACTCAAAGAAGTATCCATTTTGTTTTGCACTGTATGGAGGATATTCAGGAATTATGATTCTGGCAGTTTAGGTAAGCGCCATTGTAGAAATTCCCTTCCACCAAAATGAGGTTGATGATTTAATAGATTGATTCTAGGGAAGTTGTCTGAGGTGCACAGAAATTAAATTATTAACCCAGAGCCATAAGCTAGTCAGTGTCAGAGACAGGCTTTGAATAAAGATCATCTTGAATCCAGTCTTGAATCCAGTCTTGTATTGATTGAGTCATCCTGTCTTTTTTTTTTTTTTTTTTTTTTTTTTTTTGAGGACCAGCCCTGAAGTCAAGAGGACTTGAGCTCAAATCTGGCCTCATACACAACACTTTCTAGCTGTATGATCCTAAGTCAGTCACTTAACCCAAATTGCCTCAGCAAAAAAAAAAAATATTATGCCTCCCACTAGGTAATTTTTAAATAGCAAAACAATTCTTTATACTAAGATAGTTCAAAGAAATAGACATTTTTGGCACTATATTTCAAAGATGATTCAAGGAGATTTTTGGTGATGTTTTTCTCCAAATAAGTTTCCACATTTTCTAATAAAATATGATATGATGTGATATAATATAATGACCATGAAAAAATTAATCATTAGTGATGATTCAGAAGCACAAAGTACTTTTATTCACTATGCAAGTTCAAATTTGAAGCTTGTAAAAGTTCTCTAGACCAGATATTAGATAGAGGAAGGCAATGGTTATGAGATTTTATGCAAAAAAAATAAACATAAAATTCATTAATGTTGTAGAGCAGATTGACTCACTGAACATTATTCCCCTTCCTGAATTCTACCATCCAATCAATCTCTGTGTCTCTGCACTGTTTGTTTGTTGGCTGGCCCCCATGCCTAGAAAGTATTCCTTTTTTTCCTCAATAAAACCTTCTTTCCCTTTAAGACACAACTCAGTAAACATTTTCTACATAAACTCCTTCCAGATGACCCCAACTACTGGTACCATCCCTCTTAAGTACTTTGAATTTAACTTAAATCTGTAACGTGTATTGATTATATTTATGCTACATAAATTGTCCTTTGTCCTCATCTCTCACATTAGAATATAAGCTCCTTTTGAGGAGGAATGGGTTCATCCTTTGTGTATTACTGTATATAATCACTTTGTGTGGCACATAGTAAGCATGTAATAAAAACTGATTGATTTGATCTGCTGTCACAAAGTATCAGAGCTCTCATATCAATTTGTATTTCCTGACTTCCAGATAAGCATGCTTTCCACATGACCATGTCACTATTAAAAGCACAAATCCAAAAAAAGTAAATAGATTTATCAACCAACATGCTGTATGTAAGCATTTCATACAGTGTATGTATGTATATTTTATAATACATGAACACCTGTAGAAAATATAGCAAAAACAGCTAAAACACAGTTGCATCACAACAGTTTATACTTTAGGTAACAAGCATAAACATTAATTTTTCTTTAAATTACCCTTTGATTTTTTTTCTTTATTTTCCTTATTTTTATATTTATATAATATATTTTATATATTTAATTGTATTAATTAATATATAATAATTAATAATATATTATATATAAATGTATGCTGTATATTTATATATTTATTTTATTTATTACTATTATCCCTTTAATAAAGAATGGCAAAAGGGAGACAGATATTTGAACAACATATACTAAGAGATGCAGAGAAGATAACCAGCTTTTTTCCATCTGAATTGGACATAGAAATATATCAAGGAAGGTTCATGCAATGATATGCAGTACTTTAATTAGACAAAAGAAACAGCTTTGTCATGGTGAAATGAAATGGTTGTAATGTTTCTTATCCTTCTAGGGAAAAAATGGTTTAGATCTATCTACAGGAAGGATTCTGGGCTAACATTTCTCAAGGTCCTTCAGGTTGTTATGAAGCCTTGACTGTATGAGTGACATTCCCTATCTCATATTTAAACAGATGGTTCTGGAGTACTGGAATAGCAGGATATTAGCATAGCACAGAGCAGGTACATACCAATTTTTAAGACATTATTAAACTGATAATGACCACAATGATAGTTGAGCTGTAATTTTAAATTGAATTTGGAATCCTGGAACTAAAACAGTTTAAAAGTAATGTTTGAATGCTAGAAATATTTATATTTGATCTTTACCTAAAAATTAAGTTGACTTATCAAAAACAAGAAGGGAAAAAATGGATTGGTATTTAAATGCTATAGAGAACTCCCCTCTAATGGAAAAATATCCTTTATCATAGCAAATCATCAAGGGAAAACTTTGAAGTTAAGTGATTTGCCTCAGGCCACTATTTAGTATTCTTCAGAAGTGGAACCTAGCTCTTTCTGATTCAAGGCACTCTTTGTCTGACTACCTGATGCTGCCTCTCATATACACTCAACACATTTATTGATTTAAAAATTATTTCTTTCAGCAGATTTTTCACTGTTCCCTCTAATTTTGGTGGGCAAAGATAGTTCCCTTTTTTCTCTCCCTTTTAAAAACTTCTTGATTTCCCCTTACTTTCCTGATACTGGGGTCCTCATTTAGAGCACCTAATAATTATCCAGACTCATACCCAAAGGAACAGTTTACATAAAAACCCACAAAGGAAAGATATCTTTACCTGATTTGTTGGAGACCCATATAATTGTCTCTGATGAGATATGGCTCCTATTTCCTAAGACAATAGTTAATGGGATCTGCCATAGATAACTGTAAAATAAAAAATATAAGTTAAAAACACAACAGCAACAACAATATCATTTTCTGAGGGCCTACTTCATGTAGAATTTGTGTTGAAAACAGAAGATACAAAAGGAATTCAAGTATGTTACAGGAAGTAAGTATAAAAAATCAAAAGACTGTTTCAAGAAGATTAATATCTTTCTTGTAGAGGCTTCAATGTGGCATACCTTTGATTCTGGATCCTAAAAGTTGTACCAGTAAATCACTAGTGATTAGACAGGCCCTATGAGTTGAAAAAGTCTTAAATGCAAGTCCAGGAATGGATAATACATGTTGCTAAATTTAGAAAGGTTAGAGATTTATTCCTTAAATGCTTAATAACCAGTTCTCTGCATATACATGTCAAATATTCTTTATCACATTCTAAAGTACAATCAACAACACAAGAAATCAAACCCTGATTTTTATTATTTGCTGATTTCCAAAGTATACTGAAAATTTAACAATTTATGCCCCAATTCATCCTTCATGGAGGTTGGGAGGGAGAACACTTTCAGACTTTTTCTATGTATTGATCAGTTGGATTGATTTTTTTTCTACCTCTCTAGGAGTGGGGGAAGGATACTGAGGATAACTGTGATGGTGTAAAAAACAGAAGATACCAATAAAAGCTTCCATCTTTTCAAAAAAATTAAAAACTGATTCTTATGAGCTGGTTCAAATTGGCTCTAACATTTCCTCAACATTAGAGTCAGCTATTATTACAATCTGAATTGAAGGAGACCATCCCCACAATGGTGAAACTACAGACCCTTGAAGTAAGCAATAAAATGTGATAGTAGCATGCTGATTTTAAAATTAATTTTTAAAAAGTAAAAATAAACCCAACAATGATGGCACCAGCCTTGTGAATGACAGATTTACATTTTACAACAGTGCAAATGGATAACTTCACTTCCAATGTTTGATCAATGCCATATATCATTTGGTTTCATTCAATTATTGGAACAAACCAAAACCAGAAATTAATCCCTCTTCCAGATTGCTGTTCAGAATTCGCTTATTGTCTCTCAGCGTCAAGAGATAAATTAACACTAATTCTACAATATTTCAATACTTTATTATTTCTCATAACAATTCAGTGAGAAGGGTACTGTCTCTATTTTGCAGATGAATAGGGGCACAAAAGTTAAAATCACTTACATGATGTTACTTAACAAAGATGAACATGAAAACTTAATGGTAAAATTCCAACCTTCTGGATAAAAACAAACAAACAAACAACAACAGCAACAACAACAAAAAAACCAATTATTATATTGTCTTTTGTCTTGAGGCACATCCATATCATCTTTGTGGAAAACTACAGTAAGTTACAATATATTGGCAACCTTTATAATTAGGAATAGTGGTTTATAACACATTAATTACAATCATATTCACCATACATTTATTTGCCTCATTATTAGTCTTCATTAGACCATAAATGTTCCATATCTTAGCACTATTGTTATGGTTAGGAAAAAAATTGATTTTAGAATCATACAATATTCTAAATAAGAAGAAAATTCCTTAGAAAATTAAGTGGTGTAAAGAAAAACTCTAAAGTGAACACATCAAATTGTTTTTTGATGAATATATGTAAAGCAAAATGAAAATTTTGTTTATTTCTTTTTTTTTAAGGAGGCTTTCTAGGCCCCCAATAAAATGCAACTTTTAAAAGGCACATATAATATGATACCTCAGCACAATGAAAAAAAAATTGGGTCATATCTTTAGAGCAATGTTTTCAGAGCAATAGAATTTGACCATGCTGCCATTCAGTTCCCATTATGCTAAAATAATAATAGTCTTTCTATAATATAAAAAGTCCAAACACAAAATTGTAGGGAGATTCATTACGATTCTTTACCCTTGCTTTCACTATTGTAGAAAGTCAGAACAGAAAGTTTAAAATTCTAAAATAATATCTTTTATTAGGAAACATTTATTGAATGCCTGGGGTAACTACCACATGGTCCCATAGATAGAGCACTAAGCCTGTAGTCAGGAAAACTCAGCTTCCTGAATTCAAATTTGATCTCCAGTGCTTACTAGCAATATGACCTATGCAAGTCACTTAACCTTTTGCCTCAGTACCTCATTTATAAAATGAGCTGGGGAAGAAAATGGCAAACCACTCCAGTATCTTTGCTAAGAAAAATGGAGTTATGAAGAATCAGACACAACTGAAAAATGACTGAATGACAAGGTTGAATTTCTACTACATGTAGGATACTGGACAAAATAAAGATAGTGTTAAAAATAAAACAGGATTATGTTTAATGCTTTACATTATAATGCAACAATGACCTCTATTGATCTTAAACTCTTACTGTCTAGAGTCTTGTCTCTTCATTGTGTTTCCTTGAATACCCTAAGTACCTATTATTATTTAAATAATAGAGGAACTCTCTGAATAGTCAATGGTATAATGGACTAAACTGTAAACAAAACAAGAAAATGAATACCTCACAAATGTTAAGTTTAAGACTTATTCAATCTCTGCCCTCTTCAAAGAATAATACTTTCTCCAAAATATATTTATGTAATTTTTTCATAATTAAATAACTAGTTAATTAAGCAAGTGACTCAGATTCCTAAGAGAATTCTCAGACCAATAACTCATAGCAGGATTAAAGGTTAAGGCTAAATAATGGTACACTTGTGGTGAAAGTTATTTTCTTTTTTTTTTTTAGGGGGAAGATAGGGAAAGGGAGGAGACTTGTGATTTTATCTAAGTAGGGAACTCCTGATGTTGAACTTGCTCTCTAATGCAAATAAGTCAATAGTATATAACTTATACTCAGAGAATTATCTAGCAGCATCCAGAGGTTAAATGACCACAAGACAATATGAAAGTGGAGAATATAAAAATTAGATGTAGAACTTGAACTCAAATCTTTTTAGTTTCAAAAGAGTACCATGTGTTCAAGGCAGGTACTTCAGGGGGCTATGATAAAATTTAAATTTAGGATCCACTCCAATTTTAGTAAGATCATAGATAAAAATAATTTCTGTACTTATTTTCCATCTCACTAACATCAAGTTTCTCCCAAACCCTAGAGTGAATTGTTACTCTAAGGAAGTAATGAAAAAGATGAATGGAAGTCTACTCAATGTTGCTACACACACACACACACACACACACACACACACACAAACACAAGCAGAGGTGTTTTTAAAGTGCCATGCAAATGTGGTATAGATTCAGTTCTAGAAAGTACCTAACACAGATCCTGTAATTGAACAATTCATTCTGCAGAGAAGGAAACTGAATTTCATTGATGGAAGTAACTGGTCCAAGGCCAAGTAAGCAGTAAAAGATGGGGTCAGGATATCAGTATAGGTTTTCAAGTGCTAGATGCTAATTGCTTCCCATCACACCATATTGACTCCAAAAGGCATTTATTTCATTGCAAAATTGTAATTATGGTAACATCCATATAATAAGGTTATGAAGAGAATATCATTAGATCCTAAGAGAAACAAATCTTTTATTCTATATCCACATTAGCTATCATTCCAGTAAATAACTAAATTAAAGAGATTATAATAAAAATTGGCAGGTTCCTCTGTTCTAGGTTACAATAGAATTGCCTAAACCACAAAAGAAAAAAGAGATCTTTAGCCATACCTGTGTGTTGTTTACAGCAACTACCTTATAATTTAAGGACACTTTCTAAAAAGGAGACACAGCATCAAGTAGCTGTTCAGATGCAAATCAGCTAATTATACATTATATATTTGGATTATATAAATTCAGGAATTTTATGTGTGTTAAAGTACACATTTTGTATCATATTATTTCCTAATATTAACATTATGTGAGTCCCATTCTACACTTTCTTAAAGGGCAGGTTTCAATATTGTATATTAGCAAGCATATCCAGATTCTGTATGCATATGTTCTTGAAGAGCTGAATGTTAGAAAAACATAAAATTGTGTTTTTCCAAATTTTTCATGCAACAATTATTTGTATTTTTCATAAAATCCATTTAAAAATCAATGACTACACAGTAATTACATCCTTTGTTATCACGGTTTAAAAAGCTGAAAGACTCTGAAGACAGCTGAGTGAACATCCCTAGGTAGTGTGTAGTGAAAGTCAGCCTAAAAGAGCATAGGGTTATGTTGAAAAGAAGATTAACTTCTGAAAATGGATTATATTTTTACATTTTAAATCCTGCATGTTTCCATTTTTAAAATAAAAAATTCAAAATTTTCAAAGTTTTGTTTTCAATTTACTATTCTACCTGAAAAATAACTAGATTATTTTGTTCATGCATATGTTAGACTTTGATTTAAATGAAAGATCAATGCACATAACATTGAATATTTTTAAACAAAGTGCACTCTGAAGTTTCTTGAATGTAAGCAAAAAGCTTTAAAAAAAAAAAAAAGCGAGGAATGAATGAAGTCTCATGACAGACTAGTGAAAATGGCCCAGAAATTTCAATTGTCTATGATCAATCCTATACTCTTTGGATAGAAAGAAAATTCGAGGGGCATGAAGAAGAGAATTCTTAGACTTTGGAGTTCAAAGAAATACTTCCCAGTAATCTTTCAGCTACATTACTTAATAGTCTGCTGCTTGTATCACTATCTTCATTTTAAAGAAACAAAGAACTCAATATCCCAAAAGTGTGGTTCACATTTATGTATCAATTGCTTGCATGTAATATTTAGTAATTGAACCATCCTTTCCAGACTTTTCTTAGCACAGGTCTCACCCCATGCTCAGAATGCATAACCTTCTTGCTTCTCTAAGAATCCACTGTTTCCTGAACAGACCAAATCAATTGCTATTGCATTTAGTGAATCATCACTGATCATCAGGTTATCTTTTATTTCTTTTCCTTTTTACATAAAATTATCTTTTCTGTTGAATGTGACTGTCCTTTGTCTTTGTGTCTTCAGCACTAGGACACTGCCTTGTTGGAAAATAAATATGGTAGAGATATCAGAAGTTACTAAGTCCAACTCTTTCATTTTATAAATAAGGAAACTGAGGTTGAGAAATTGAAAGTGATTTGTTAAATGTAACACAGCTAATCAATGACTGTAGCAGTATTTAAATAAGAGTTTCCTGATTTTTAAGTTTCTATGCACTGTAACAATTAGCCATTGCCAATAACAAGTCATAAATAATTGTTGAACTGAATTAATAACTATATCACTTCTGGTTATTTTTGGCAAAGATAGAGAATATGAATATAGGACATTGTATATAATGCTAGATATAGGTGACATAATGGTTTGTTTTCTGCACTATTTTTTTTATTTTGTCATAAGGGACAAATTAGGAAATAAAGGTGATAGAAAAACAAAATTTTAATAAAATAAAAAATAGAAAATAAAAAAATTATTTCTATCATCATCACAGCAAAAGTTAATACTGTGTGCTATTTTTATAAGACATACTTTGTTAATAAGCTAATCACCATTAGTTGGGGGAACTAAGAAAATGGAACGAATTATACAACATGGTTCAAGATATACAACAATTTGCAGTATTTCTGGAAGATAGGGGAAGTTAATTTTAGTGCAAAATCAGTTTCTTACATTGTACATTAAAGATCCAGAAGATTATACAAAGAGGGGAAAAATGGATTCTTAGTCATAACTAATCATTTATATTGTTAGAATGTTAGCAGTCTGTTTCCTAAATATCTAGTGAGTTCATGAAGGGAACTATCAAATTTCAAGCTAAATTCCTGACTGCATGATATAGGGATTAAAGCACTGGTCTTGAAGTCAAAACACTGCTATTCAATTCTGGAAGTCTCTTATGAGTTTATAACTCTGAAGGTATTTATTTTATGTAAATGTATTTATATATTTGTATCTACTGTTAGAACATAGGCTTCTTAATAGCAGGAAGTTTCATTTTTGTCTCTCTATTTCTAATGCCTACTTAGCACAATGCTTGACACATGGTAGTGTCTTTAAAAAATGCTTTTTTGTTTGGTTGCATATACAAACAACCTTCTACAGCATAATAGCTGCTGCATAAAGTTTAGGAGGAAACTTATCACCTTCTGGGAAAATCCATCCCACTTTAAGATAGCTCTAATTGTTAGGAAGTTTTGCCCACTCCCTTTTCTCAAGCCCAAATCTGCTTCCTTGAAGCTTTCACCCACAACCTCCAGATCTACCTTCTAGGCACAACCTAGAGAGCCAGTCTAATCCATCCTCCCTAACACAGATCTTCTAATGCTCAAATATGAATATTACATTAGAGATGGTTTGAAAACTGCATGATATGCTCTGGAGTAATTGGGAATGCAATAGAGATAATAAAAATGGTGGGAAGAGAGATGTCAAAGTTGTTACTTAAATACAAGTAGTTTAGTCCCACTTCAGCAACAATAGCTGCTAGACTAATCCAGAGTCTGAATAGCAGGAACTTGACAGGCTGGTCATTTTTTGTTTTTTGTACATTCTTTCAAGCTGTCTAAATATAAAAAGTTAATTTCTATGCAGTTTTTTGCTTTATTTTTATTTATGGAATAAAATAAGCATTTTCAAAAGATAATATAATTTTTTAAAAGATGATTACATATAAAATGCAAAGCTATTATACAATTGTTATTTAGAAAACATAAAATGTAAGATTTCCTTCTTATGTCAATGATATCGGGAATTTCAGCTATGGTTCTTTCTCCTTTCTAGTTAATAGCATCTATTCAACAAAAATAGAAAGCCATTTATGTACAGATTCAACTCCTGCCTTCAAAGATATCATGAAAGAAACAAAGATAAAAAAGATAGACTCATAAAACTATAATACAAAAGAGTACAAGATGATGACAAAAAACAGATTCAAAACTTTTAAGAGAAGTAACTAACTTCCAGCTGGAACCTTAGAACAATGAGACATAAGCACATAGACATGCTGTCTTCTAATTCCAGCCTTTCATTGGCTGTCTACTCCTCTATCTTGTAGCTTTCTTAGTTTCCTTTAAGCCTTATAGCAAATCTTCTACAATAGACCATTGTCTCTGTCCATCTTCAACTCCCACCCTAATCACTCTCACTGTAGTGGCTTCCCTTTGAGATGACTTCCTATTTGCATCTATTAAATATGAATATTTAGTTGTCATTGACTTCCTCATTAGAATGAAAGCTTAATAAATGCTCTTCATTTTTATAGCTGTTTTTCGTTCTTCTCAAAGAGGACCATAATATCAGGGAGATGATGCCATGACATGCAAGAGAACTAGAATTAAGTGGGGGAGGGCTGTGCAAGGTCACCTGCTAAGATCTTCAGCAGAACTAAGTCTGACTGAAGCACTATGCATTTTGTGATTAAGGTGAGGTAGCAACTGAAGCAAAGACTCTTTTTTTTTAACCTAGTTTATACATTCATATATGTGTGTATGTATGTAGGTATGTTTTATAAGTAAATATATGTGGAAGGGGAAAACCCTCAGGATTTCTGGCCAAAGCAGAATTGATTGGTATTTACATTCAATCTGAGTCAATCAGGACCCAAACAATGACTAAATGGGACTTGGCTTGGGATCTATTGGTAGCCAATCAATGGGAATCCGAGTGGTTTGGATTAAGGCATGATCATTAAGAAAGAAATCTAGCCAATAAACCCCAAGATATTTTGGGAGGATTCAGAGATTTTAAAAAATGCTTTTAAGAGCATCTTGATACTTAAATGTTTTTTGACTTAACAATTGAAAGACTTCTTAAAACAGACATCTTAAGGATCAGATCTTGAAGAGTCTTTAAGAAGAATGTCTAGATATTGTATGCTTATGTACCTAGATACATTTATCTCACTAGACATAAGTTCGTGGAGAGTAGGAACTGTTTCATTCATTATATTTGGATAAAGTTTGCCATAACAAAAAATAATTATAATAGACAATAATTGCAAGTTTTATTTTATTACATAACCTAGGAGCTTCTACATAATGCACTAAAAACTCAGCAACATTACCCAGGAGATATCAAGTCACCTGGTCAAATGTGACCCAGAAACTCCTTGGAATGACTCTCACAAATCAAACCTGTATAGGGGTACAGAAACAGGCTGTAGTTCAGAGAAGAGAAATCCAGGAAGAAAAGGCCAAAGGAAAGCACTGAATTTTAAAGTCTGAGTTCAGACTATATACTCATAACAATGATCAGAATAAATAAGTAAGTAGTGCAGGCTGTCAGACAAGATCGAAAGATAGGCAGGTATCAAAGATCAGTGTTGGCAAGAGCTAAGAACAATAGAAGGGAACAATTAGGATAATATTAAATCAGAAGACAGGCAGAGATTCTGAGTGAAATATCTTTATATAGAGGATTGCTGGCCAGAAATTCCTTGGTACTGAACTAAATTTTACCTCAGCATTTAGGTATCAAGATGCTCTCAAAAGTATTTTTTTTTAAATCTCTGAATCCTCCCAAATTATCTTGGTGTTTATTGGCTAGATTTCTTTCTTAAGGATCATACCTTAATCCAAACCACTTGGATTCTCATTGATTGGCTAAAAATAGATCCCAAGCCAAGTCCCATTTGGTCATTGTTTGGGTCCTGATTGACTCAGATTGAATGTAAATACCAATCAGTTCTGCTTTGGCCAGAAATCCTGAGGGTTTTCCCCTTCCACATTGGTATGCTTTTCCTTTAGGGTACTGACCAATCTCCAAGCACAGTGTCTCTGAAAGCTACAGATGGAAGTGGATAGAAGAATCTGCCTGGCAGATATACTTAGTAAAAACATTAAGAAAACCTTGTTCATAAGCATGTCCAATCTGTGCAGTTTGCTTCTTGTGAGAAACTTGTTGAAGTCTGATCTATTTGAGTAATGATTTAAGACCTACTTCTTTCCTAAGGCTTCTTCCAAATTCAGATGCAAAAGAGCAATCATGAATCTCTTAATTGCTTGCCCTTATAGAGCCAATCTTGGAGCTAGCCTACTGGGAAAGATTTTCATTTTTTCTTATAGATAATAAATTATATTTAATGTGAACTCTAAGTCTGTAAGCTACAGGTAGCTCTTAATTTTCAAAGATAAAAGGGGTAAGCATAGATAATTTAATCTAAGCACTCTATTCTGTACCTAAATTTCAATCACTTTTTCTTCAACCTGTTTGCCAAGGTTATTTAGAAAAAGCAGAACTGACTGGTCAAAGTGTTTATTACCTTATCTTTTCTTTCAAGGAGTGACTTTTAAAATTATCACTGGACCAAATGATATAAGTGGTAAAAAGGAGAATTAAACAACAGAACAATTTTCAAATTAAATAATTAATCCTCAAGTAATTCATAATTTCACATTTTAAAAGGAAGTAAAGGAAAGGAACATATAGTTATTAAACACCTATTACATGTCAGGTACTATACTAAACATCTTATGAAATAATCTCATTTTATCTTCACAACAATTCAAGGAGGTAATGCTTTTATTATCTCCATTTTACATCTAAGGAAGCTGAGGTATCTAGATGTTAAGTGACTTGCCTAGATTGATAAAGTTAGTTAGTAAGCATCTGGGGCTACATTTGAATTCAGATCTTGATGCCAGGTCTAATGTGCCATGTAGCTGACTTTCTTTTTTTTTTTTTTATTTATTTTTTTTAAATTTTATTTTATTTGCATAACATATGTGTGGGTAATTCTTCAACAATAACCCTTACATAGCTTTCCGTTACAAATTTTTCCCCCCAACTTCCCCACCCCTTCCCTAGATGGCAGGATATCCACTCATGTAGCTGACTTTCAAATTAAAATCATTTAAATGTATCATCAAATTATTTTATGTGCTATTTATATTAACAACAACAAAAGTGGGGGAAAATAGCATCATTTAGTATAGAGCAATTATATTACTGATGTCATTTTGAAAGTAACTTGACATAATTAGAAAGGAAATCTGATTAACAAATGTTAAGTTTTCAATATTTTGCCCCTTTATTTTATAATTTATGGTATGATTTCTAAATAAGTAGTTCAGCAAACTTATCCATATCAACAAGAAGCTAAATTTGCATGCTATTATAAATAATAATAATAACCTTTTATATAGTGCATCAAGGTTCATAAAGCACTTTACAAATGTTAATTTTATATTTGAAAAGTCATTCATACACTGAATTGCTGGCTTTGGAATAAGATGATTTGAATTCACTATTCATTGGTTAGCCAGTTAATTGAAGTGAGAAACAAAACTAAATGAAAATAAAAATGAAATCATTATATATTAAAAAACTAAACAAAGTTATAATCTCAGTGATAAGATAGTAGGGTTGCCATATTGATTCATCTAAAAGAATCTTTTTCTTTATTTCTTTTTATTATTATTAAAGCTTTTTATTTGTATAACATATGTATGGGTAGTTCCCCAGCATTGCTCTTTACAAAGTTTTCCATTACAAATTTTACCCCCAGTCCCCTCCCCTCCCCTAGATGGCAGGAAGTCCACTACATGTTAATAATGTTGAAATACTTGACAAGTTGTGCAAGAAAAATCCTATCTACAAGAAAAAAAAGAAAATCTGAGAAAGGAAACACAATGCAAGCAAACCTCATTAGAGAATATGAAAATTTTATGTTGTGGTCTACATTTCATATACCTCTCTCTGGGTGTATATGGTTTTCTTCAGTGAACAATTGGAACTGGTTTGAGACAATTCTTTGTTGCAGAGAGCCATGTCCATCAGAATTGATAATCATGTAATATTGTTGTTGCTGTGTATAATGATCTCCTGGTTCTGCTCATTTCACTCAGCATCAGTTCATGCAAGTCTCTCCAGGCCTCTCTGAAATTGTCCTGCTGGTCGTTTCTTACAGAGCAATAATATTCCATAACATTCTTATACCATAATTTATTCAGCCACTCTCCAATTGATGGGCATCCATTCAGTTTCCAGTTTCTAGCCACTACAAAAAGAGCTGCCACAAACATTCTAAAAGAATCATTTTCAACAGTGATAGGAAAAACATGCAAGAAACAAGATAAGACACACATTCAACTTTGAAAATATTCAGTTCTTTAAAAAAAAAAAAAAACAAAAAACTTAATACCTGTTTCCAAACTCAGTGGTCCTGATTCTAGCCCTGCTGTCATAAATAAAATGTTGCTGAGTAATGGCTATCATATTGTTAACTGTTCCATTTCCCAAGATGGTAATGACAGGATAACCCATCTGGAGAGTCCACTGATCCATCACTTCTTGAATATTTACATATTTTCCATTCTTTCGTAAAGCCTATAAAAATCAAGATTTAAATAGCAAATTTATTAAAGTACTATTTATTAACAATTACCCATTGTTAAATATTTACCTCTACAAAGTATATTTTAAATTCAAAATCAGTGATGCCAATATGTACTAGTAAATTAATATTCTTTAACCTAAGGAAGGCTTTCTGCCCATCTCAGGCATAAAATGACTTTATGTTTTATTGTAATGGAAGATAAAACAAATTTTATTGTTGGAACACAGGACCTAGAATATCATTATTAACTAACTTTAGTTTGTGTAATAGAGCAAGAAACATTTGTCATCCATATACAAGATTATGTCTGATTTTTAAACATCCAACAATTCTGCCTTTAATGTGACTGGCATTTCCATACCAAAATCCTATTTCAATGGAAGTATGGTCACCCTGATGGAAAAGGTAACTATATCATTGTGGATATTTTAAATATTGAGGGCATAGATGGCATTAAATGGCTTGAACAAAGATCATTTATATAGTAAATAAACAATAAAAGGCAGACTGAAGAAAAGGGAAGCAGAAATAATAAAGGGTACCAACAGTTCAATTACAATTATATAGCATAGACTCTCCTTAACATCACATACATACACACACATGCACATGTGGATGCATACACACACTTAAGAATACAAAAGTAAGATGTGGTAGCCCATAAGCAAAATATACTTTACCTCTGATAGTATATTCCATAGATCACTTCTAGCTGCATTGCCATATTTATGAATGGTTAAATAATCCTAAAAGAATATAAATCAGTAATTAGAATTAGAATTCACAGGTCAAATAATTACCTAGTCAACAACTAAAATTCATTTCTCAATTTGATTAACTATCTCCATATGTAGGAACTGCATTAATACAAAGAGAAACCAAGATACTGATATTCTCCAAAGAAATTTAAATAAGTAATTAAAGTAATTTTGAAATTTACCTGTAACATGTTTTAAACTAATTTTTCAAATAGTACTAATTTTTTTTTAAAAATATGAGCAAGGAAGACCATAATTCCTTCTAGACACATTAGCATGTTTAATATTTTCCAGATAGCACATGCCACCTGCCATTTTTCTCCCTTTGTACAAGCTGTCCCTTGTTGTTGAGATAGATTCCTTCTTCACTTCCAGTTCATAAAATTTTTAGTTTCCTTCAAAGTCCAAATCAAAGGTCACCTCCTACAGGAAACTTACCAAAATACATGTAAGATGTACTTAATTATGTTTCAAGCACTCTGCCAAACTATCCTGATCCTACAAGTTGCTAGTACTTTTCTGTCAGACACTAGCTTATATATATTTTGTATTTAATCATCAATATATATGGTATCATTCCTCAACTTCTCCCAACAGAATGTAAACTACTTAAGGGCAGGGATTTCTTAGGGTTTTTTGTTATTATTGTGTGTTGGTTCGTTGGCTTTTGTTTTTGTTTGCATCTTTAGCAACTAACAGAATTCCTGCCATATGATAGATACCTCTTCTGGAATTATAGGGAATTTAATTTTAATTTGCCAGAGCTTAATACAATATCTGGAAGAAAGTAGGAATTTAATAAATGTTTGTTGACTAATTTATAAAAAGTAAAACAAAATTCCGAGTGAAATCTTTGTCTTTATTGTAGCAGGTCAACTTATAGCTGATATAAAGGACCTGTTGGCTCTATAGAAAGCTGCATCTGCTCTTAAATTTTTAAGAGAGAAATAAATAGTCCATCTGCCTCTCACCTTGAAGCCTCAGATAAAAGTATTTTCCTTAGGAGAAAGGAGAAAAGAGAACTCAATCAACTGCAATATGTTAAAATGTTTTTTCTTTATATTAACAGATTCTACGAGAAATGGAAAAATTAAAATGAAATAGCATCTCTCTCCTTCCCTCTTCCCCCTCCACTCTCTCTTGTATGTGTGTTTCACTCTGTGTGTGTGTGTGTGTGTGTGTGTTACTATTAGAATCCCTGAGTCACACAATGAAGATGGCAGAGAGAAGCCAGGAAGTTGCCTGAACTTAAAAAAAAATAACAACATTAAATCAAGCCTCAAAACAGATTCTCGATCAAGAGAGTCTAAAAAACGCAGAATGAAAAAAAATTTCCAGCTTAAGATAACTTAAAAGTACTTCAAAAAAAAAGGTCTTTCTCACTTGGAGAAAAAGGGAGCAAGCAGGAGGCCAAGTTACCTCAGGGCAGTGAGCAAGCTATGGCATCTGAGGCCTCAGTGCTCAATGCAAGTGACCAGGTCCCTGGCCCCCAGCACAAGAAACGTGGGAGAATATCTCCTGTACTCCAGAAGCAGAACTCAACTTTAAAAGCCAAATAATAGGCTAAAAATGAGCAAAACACAAAAAAGAATCTTGATCACAGAAAGCTACTATAGTGACAGAAAAGACTGAAACACCAAATCAGACAAGTATTAAAACCTACATGCAAAAACTTAAGGAGAGTTATGAATTGGTCTGATAGTCAAAAAGCTTTCTTGGAAGACTCAAGAGCTCAAAAAGGATTTTAAATGTCAAGTAAGAGAGATAGAAGAAAAAAATTGGAAAAGAAATGAGAGGTATGCAAGAGACAGTCAACAGTTTGGAAAAGAAAGGACATTTACTGAAGAAAACAAATAAAATTGGCCAAATTGGGGGGGGGGAGAATTCACAGAAGAAAACAAATTATTAGAAAGTAGAATTAACCAAATGGAAAAGAAGGTACAAAAGCTAACTGAAGAAAAGCATTCATTAAAAATTAGAATTGGGCAAATAGAAGCTAATTATTCTATAAGATATCAAAAATCAGTCAAACAAAATCAAAAGAATGAAAAAAATAGAAGAAAATATAAAATATCTCTTTGGAAAAATAACTGGCCTAGACCAGAAGAAAACTGTATCTTTACTGGGGCAGTTAGAATAGGAATAGATGGACAGAAGGTGTGGGTATACATTGATTTTGAAGTGATGATATATAAAAAATTAAGAGATGGAAAAATAATTGTACTAGAAGAAGAAGAAAGGGGAGGATGAGCATTGTTTGGGCCTTAATCTCATTGGATTTTGCTCAGAGGGAATAATAATTTATCTTACCTATAGGAAAATAGGAAGAGAAAGGGGAAAGAAAAGGGAAGGGATAGACAGAAGAGAGGGCAAATTGAGGGAGATGGTAGTAAGAAACAAAACATTGGTAAAGACTTATATCAGATTGCTTGGCCTCTTGGGGATGGGGAGGAAAGAAGTGAATG
This sequence comes from Myrmecobius fasciatus, assembly GCA_023553655.1. Classification (NCBI taxonomy): domain Eukaryota; kingdom Metazoa; phylum Chordata; class Mammalia; order Dasyuromorphia; family Myrmecobiidae; genus Myrmecobius; species Myrmecobius fasciatus. Next base: position 5,584 of record JAJPUD010016022.1, on the reverse strand, counting down.
AGGGACAAAAAAATTTGGAAATCAAAATTTTATAAAAGTGAATGTTGAAAACAATCTTTACATGTGATTGGAAAAAATACTGATAAGAGGAGAGCAGAAAAGAATTCCTAGTTATCAGGCTTTGTCCATCTGTGACCAATTTGATTGGAAGTTTAATCAGCTCTAGATTATATGACTGATTTTTCATTGTTCCCTTTTCAACCACCAAAAGACCAAAGAACTGGAGGATTGGGAAGAAGCCAATTTACCAAAGGTGGGAGTATCATCTCTACATTGGCTTTGAAGTTTAAGAGCCTTTATGCAAAGGACAGGCTGCCTCTTATAACAATAATGTGTATTTGCTTCCACAGCTATAACCTGCAAACTAATATCCAATGAACTCAGTGCTGAATTTGTTTTATATGCAACCAATTTGAGGCTGGGACATCCCAGCCCTCATTTTTAGCCATTAAGTCTACACTCTGTATTATCAGTACCATCTCTCCTCACTCCCTTTCTGCAGAGCCAGCGTTGCTATCATTATGAATTTGGCAGTTAGTTATGGCTGTTGGATATACAATTTTCTGACTTCAAAGGGAAGAAGGAAATTGGAAGTAGTATATTTGATTGTAAATCAGAGTTACCTGCTTCCTTGGGAATGTTTATCATTCCTCTCTATCCAGTGGCACTAGACAAAGTCCTCATTTACATGAAACTGGAAGAATTACCTCTTAATGCGGACCTGTATAGCATGGGATATTTCTGGATAATTCAAATTTGATAAGTACATTTTCTGTTGTGCAAATTCCAGTACAGGGGACAGATTCAATATTTGTCTGTCATTCATAGCACCACAAGGAATAACTCTCATTTCATCAGAGGCTGGAGAAACCAACTCCCAGTGCTGACTTGGACAATTGCCTATATCTCAGCTGAGCAATGTCAAAAAAATAACATTTTGGGGGGAAAGGAGAGGCTAAATTCAGAGGTAACTGCTAATTCTTTAAAAAAGAGACACAGATTTAACATTCTTTCATAATAGAAATAAAAATCTTTCATTATCAAATCAAAAGAGATTCTTTCCATCAATTTGAATTTAATCTTTCCTTCCAAATCCATTAATTAATTTTGTCTGCAGTCATGTCTTCATTACATCAAATTCTATCTAAAAATAAAATTTGAAATGAATGTGTGCAAATATTTTTTAAGGAAATAACCTAAAACATGTCAATGGATGAAATTTTTTATTATTAAAGCTTTTTATTGCAAAATATATGCATGGGTAATTCTCCAACATTAACCCTTGTAACATTTTCTGTTCCAAATTTTTCCCTCCTTTTCCCCACCCCCTCCTCTAGATGAAAGGTAGTCCAATACATGTTAACTATATTAAAATATACGACAAATAAAATATATGTATATATATACATACATTTATTGTATACATATTTATATAGTTATCTTGCTGCACAAGAAAAGTCAGATCTAGAAAAAAACATCTGAGGGGGGGGTGGAGCCAAGATGGTGAACTGCAGACAGCGTCCTCTGTGAGCTCCTGAGACCTTCTCTCAGACCCAGACAAATTGAGCCTCTGAACTGGTTCTGGAGTGAGGGTGCCACCAAACACTTGGACTACAACGCACTTCTATCAAATATCTACTTTGAAAAAACTCTGGAGGTCAGTCTCAGGGGAATCGGCTGCTGGTCGAGATCAGACACCAGAGCACCAGGGGCAGAAGTCAGGCTGCGACAGAGGCGGATTTTAGGCACCCAGGAAGCCCCTGGGAGATGCCTGGGCCACTTTGCTCTGCTTGCAGGCAGGTGCTTTGGCAGATCTGCCTTTGATAAAGGGTGGATTGAGAGCAGCTGAAAGCGTGGTCCTAGTGCGGATCTAGCCTGACTAGCTCAGACCAGAAGTCAACTCAGCAAACTGCCCCAGGGCAAATTGAAACTGAGTCAGTATTCCCTGCTGGTGACTGATACCTCAGCTCAAAATCATGAGTAAGAAGCAGAAGAGAGCTCTCACCATAGACAGCTTTTACAGAGAAAAAGTAGAAAAGTCCCCAGATCCTGAGATTCTGAAAACAATCCCAGATGAAGCCACAAAGGAGGACTTAAGCTGGTCTCCCTTCCAGAAGGCTTACCTGGAAGATTGCATAAAGAATCTCAAAAGAGAGCTAGAAGAAGAATGGGGAAATAAATTGAGATCAGTGCAACAGAGATGTCAAAAACTGGAAAACAGGACTGGTGAATTGGAAAAAGACAACAATTCACTGAAAAACAAAATTGGTGAATTGGAAGAAATCACCAATTCACTGGAAAATAAAAATGATGAATTGGAAAAAGACAACAATTCACTGAAAAACAAAATTGGCAAAATGGAAAAAGAACACATTGAGTCAAGAAATTCAATTGGCCAGCTACAAAAGGAGCTAAAAAAAGATAACTTAAGGAAATAATACTTTAAAAATTAAAATTGAACAAATAGAAGTAAATGACTCAATAAGACTTCAAGAATCAGACAAACAAAAACAAAAAAATGAAAAAATAGAACAAAATATGACATATCTCCTAGGAAAAACAACTGACTTGGAAAACAGATCCAGGAGAGAAAATATAAGGATTATTGGACTCCCTGAAAGGTACAATGAAAAAAAAAGAACCTTGATGCTATCTGCCAGGAAATCATGAAAGGGAATTACCCTGATGTTTTAGAATCAGAAGGCAAAGTTGGCATTGAAAGAATTCACCGATCACCTCCTGAAAGAGACCCCAAAAATAAAACCACAAGGAATATCGTGGCCAAATTTCAGGACTATCGCACCAAGGAAAGGATATTGCAAGCAGCTAGAAAGAAACAGTTCAAATGCCGAGGAACTGTAATTAGAATTACACAAGATCTGTCAGCTTCCACATTAAAGGATCGAAGGGCCTGAAATCTTCGGAAAGGCAAAAGAACTTGGATTACAGCCAAGAATAAGTTACGTAGCTAGAATGACCATCATCTTCCAGGAAGAAGATGGTCATTGAATGACACAGGAGAATCTCACCTATTTCTAATGAAAAGACCAGATCTGAGCAAAAAAATTTGACCTCCAAATACAGAACTCAAGAGAAGCATAAAAAGGTAAAAAGGAAAGAACTCTTGACAACTATATTTCTACTATAGGTATCCTTAAAGAATGAAGGTATAATTCGATTTTTCTTTGATAATAATGGAAAGTAAATTAGAGGTGGAAGGGATACCATACTGAAAAAAAAACGGGGGGGGAAGGAGGCAAAATAAAGTAAAAATAAAGGAGGTAAAATAAGGCAAAAATCTCATAAAGAGACATAGAAGGTCTAATATAATTGAGGGAAAGAAGGGAGGGCGATGAGTATGTGTAAACCTTTCTCTCATTAGATCGGTCTCTAAGAGAGTGTATCAGACACATTTGGCTTCAAAGAAAGGCCTGACCCTCCTTTTGGTAAGGTGGGAGGGAAAGGAGGAAAGGAAAGGAATAAACTAATAGAAGGATTAGGGTAAAGGTATAAAGGGCAGGGAGGGATTCTAAAGGGGGGAGGACTACTGGTGGGAGGTGGTCATCAAAAATAAAGTACTGAAGGGGGGGAAGGGAGAGAGGGGAAAGGGAAGAGAAAATCATAATTCTGGGTAAATAAGATGGCAGGGAATACAGATATAATTGTTTTAACTGTGAATGTGAATGAGATGAACTCTGCCATAAAATGGAAGCGGGTAGCAGACTGGATTAAAAGCCCAAATCCTACAATATGTTGTTTACAAGAAACACATCTAAAATATAGAGATACATACAGAGTGAAGGTAAAGGGCTGGAGCAGAATCTTCTATACTTCAGGTGAACAAAGAAAGGCAGGAGTAGCAATCCTTATCTCAGATCAAGTAAAAACAAAAATAGATCTAATTAAAAGAGATAAGGAAGGAAATTATATTTTACTAAAGGGTAACATAGACAATGAAGCGGTATCAATACTAAACATATATGCGCCAAGTAGTATAGCATCCAAATTCCTAGAGGAGAAACTAACAGAGATGCAAGGAGAAATAGACAGTAAAACTATACTAGTGGGGGATCTCAACCTTGATCTCTCAGAATTAGATAAATCCTCTTAGGGGTGGAACCAAGATGTCGAACTGCAGACAGCATTCTCGGTAAGCTCCTGAGACCTTCCCTCAGATACAGACAAACTGTGCCTCTGAACTGATTCTGGAGTGAGGGCTTCACCAAACACTTGGACTACAACACACTTCTATCAAATATCTACTTTGAAAAAACTTCTGAGACCAGTTTTAGATGGGCAGGGGATCGAGCAGCTCCCGGCGCTCAGACGCCAGTGAGCAGCCGGGGTGCAAGACCGGGGCTGGGACAGACCAGAAGATTTTAGGCTGCCAGAAAGTCCCTGGGAGACCCTTGGGCCACTTTGTTCTGCTTGCGGGCAGGTGCTTTGGCAGGTCTACCTTTGATAAAGGGTGGATTGAGAACAGCTGAAAGTGTGGTCCTAGTGCAGATATAGCCAGATCAGCCCCAGACCAAAAGTCAACTCACAAACTGCCCCAGGGCAAATTGAAATCCTGTCTGCTGCTGCTGCCACTGCTGCCACTGCTGCTACTGAGGCTGCAGAATTCCCTGCTGGTGACTGATACCTCAGCTAAACATCCTGAGCAAGAAGAAGAGAGCTCTCACCATAGACAGCTTTTACGGAGAGAAACTAGAGGAGTCCCCAGATCCTGAGATTCTGAAAACAATCCCAGATAAAGCCACAAAGGTAGACTTAATCTGGTCTCCCTTTCAGCAGGCTTACCTGGAAGATTGCGTAAAGAATCTCAAAAGAGAGCTAGAAGAAGATTGGGGAAATAAACTGAGAGCACTGCAAGAAAGAAACATCGCCCTGCAACAGAGATGTGAAAAACTGGAAAATAATTCTGTTGAATTGGAAAAAGTCGCCAACTCACTGGAAAATAAAAATAGTGAATTGGTAAAAGAGCACAATTCACTGAAACACAAAATTGGTGAATTGGAAAAAGTCACCAACTCACTAGAAAATAAAAATAGTGAATTGGAAAAAGATAACAATTCACTGAAAAATAAAATTAGTGAATTGGAAAAAAAGACAACAATTCACTGAAAAATAAAATTGGCAAAATGGAAAAAGAATGCAATGAACCAAAATT